>VSDK01006652.1:0-81444 GCA_009767595.1 Symbiodinium kawagutii | reverse complement strand
AAAACAATGGCAACATGATGACAACAACAGAAGCAACCGCAACAAGCAACAATCACCAACCTCAAGAAACAACAACCAACCAACCAGCAACAAGTAACAAACCACCAATAAATATTTACTATTAATCAATACTTAATAACCAATAATAAATAACCAATAATTAATATTTAATAATTAATAATTAAATTATCAATTTATACCTAAGAACCAATAACCATTAAATAATATAAAAAAAATAATATCCAATTACTATAAAATCATAATTAACACATAATAAATTTTATTAAGCAATAAAAAAAATATAATTTATCAATAATAGATTAATATATTTTATTTTATTTTAAATAATATTAATAATAATAATATTAAAAATAATTCCGACCAAAAAGAAATATTAAACATAGTATTTTAAAAAAATAAAAATACAATATAATATTTTTTCCGCTGCTATAAACAGCGGGTTCTTTCTAGCATATATATCTATTAATATTTCCATCAAAAAATCTTTTTACCCCATTGTATAACGACACCTTTCGAAATCGACCGTTTCATATAGTAGTATCTCATAAAACCGGTATCCAACGTATTTCAAAAAATACTATAATCCTCTTGAAGTTGGAAATATATTATTAAACATATGTATGTAAATTATTTTATCTTTATTTGTTTTTCTTTTTAGAATAAGTAAAATCTATGTGTCTTTCTTTATATGTGTTACGGAATGTAAAAATGAAAATTCCATTGTAATTGTTCTTTTGGATTTTTGCGAGAGTATTGCTGTTATTGTTTAAATGCGGTCAAATATGAGTCGGACGAGGCAGGAATTAAATCAGGTGTTCGCCAGCCAAGTTGTTCAATCAAATAAATCTGTTCATATCATCAATATTATCAACCATGTAGTCACTTATTCTAACATATTCTAACCATAGTTGGCTTTTCATTTTTTTTGTCCAGCCATGTTTTAATTAAACATACATAGATCAGCCTTTATGAACCACTTCATAGAAATGTTACAGATTAGCAGGCGAATCACCATCCGAAACTAGAACTGCAGTGTCAGATTTGTCAGAATTGCTGGACCACGGACGAACTGGTCAGAAGAGAAAATGTTGGAAATTGAAAAAACTTTGTATGGGCACACCATCATCGTTGATAATCAACTACCGATGAAGCGGGATCATTCTTTGAAATTCCAATGTTTTTCTGGTCGGTGTAGCCTTCCCCAAAAATATGCTCGCTTTCTACTAGCAGGTCAGAGGACGGAAACATCAAGTTGCAAAGACCAGCTATGGTCTTCAATCATTGCAAACAGTAACTAGACCACGTACAGCCATGTACAGCCATGTACCAGTAATTATTTGGTAGAGCCACGGTCTAATTATTATGTTCAAGGTCTAGATAGTGTTCTCAACAGAAATATACATTTGTCCATGTAACCACCAACTGCAACTTGTGTTTACACCCTGGCTATGACAACTACCCATGAAATGGGCTGCATCGGTTGAGCTATGGGGATGCACCCTTAATAGCCATTTCCTGTTCGATATGAACCGTTGGCCAAGATAGTGACCCCATGACATACGTGACAATATGTGACTACAATTCCCCCCAACATATATACCTAGGCTGGTTTCTGGGGGGACCGCAACAATGGTTGGTTTATGAATAAACAATGAATAGTATGGAATGATTTGGGGAGTCTCCCCTATTTTGAGATACACCCATACACGCGCTTTGCGCATCTATGTGTAGATGTGAATGGGTAAATCAGCATGCGCATGCCCCGGCAAATGTGATGAAACTAGGCTATAGATACGGAGATCAAATGGAGAGACACATAGATGGACAAATAGATGGATGAAGTAGATAGGCCTCTAGATAGATTCGTCATCTAGCTCAATAAGCCCAAAATAGCAACCAACAAGGATAATGATCACATACAATCACAACAATCCATGAAAAAGCAGCTGATAGCAATCAATACTGGTCTATAGTCTACAGAAGTCTGCAGTCCTCAATGAACAGCAACAACATACAACAACAGTGCCTGGCTGGTGGTTTCAAACCCCATGAAAATATTGGTCAACGAGTCAACCAACTATTTGTTAATCATGACTAGGGAAAATCAACAATATTTTGAACCACCAATCAGGAGTGTTTATTTGTTTGGCGCCTGCGCTGGCTTCTCCGTGTCGTCCCTACCGTGGCATCTCTGTCACTGCATGCGTCGCTTCGGTGAAAGCTGGTGCCCCCGAGCGCCTCGCAGGCCGGCCTGTGGTCATGACAAGCGGAAAAATACATATGGACAGCTAAGGGCCCCCTGGAAAACCATGACTTCCATTGGTGCCATGGCCCCCTGTTCACTTTTAAATCTTAAACCATGGCTGGATGATTGGTTTACCATACAAAATTCTATGTGTTTTAAACCTCGTGAATGAACTGCCCAACCCCCAAGATGTCACCAGCGCGTCCGTACACGTGGTGACGGTCTCCCAACACATGGCAGCTACCACGAGCTCAGCTGGAGTCTTATAGCTATGAAGAATCATAGCTGTACTTACGAAGGCTGTACCACCGATCACAATTTGGACTCAAAGATTTCCATCTTCCACGTCACCTTGATGAACATCCACACTAATGTGCAGGCACATATCTACAACGGGGTTGAATTTGAGGTAAGTAGATCCTTGGAGAAAAGATTTGCCGGCAGCATTCCAACATTTAGTTTCAATGGTCGGTTCCACGATGCGTCGCTCACAAGCGACATTGAAAAACGTAGTGCGTTGATAATTTCATCAGTGCTTGTCATACAATCCTTCATCGGCATCGTTGATGCACATGTTTTTTTGCCCAAATTCTATTGCTACAAACATGAACATATTGGATTCTTCATATTTGGCTGTGGGTCAAAACTCTGAAACCCTGCTGAATGTTCGATCAACAATCAAACTAGTCTTTGCTGGTTTGTTCCCCTACCCATGTGTTTTTTTGTGAACATTGACCCACGGGCAAATGTGCATGTATCAGTCTCAGTGACCAATTGTTTCTGATGAAGTGCTTATTTTGATCAACAGCCGGTTTGCAGCTTGCAGTGCTCGTGTCTGGCCATGCTGATCAGCCTACTCGTACTGGTAGGTGTGGGTTGGCAGCCACTATACCAATATGTTTTGGCTGGCAAAGGCAACAAAAACACAGAGCAGTCAGTGGCCGCTGGGATATGTTGTGTGTGTTTGGCATGTGACAAAAAGCTGCCTTTTCTGTTCCGAATTTCTTCGTCACCTGTTCGAGAATTTTGGATTGGTCCCGGAAGTGTCTAGGGTAATTTTGGTATGGATCCATGCACCCCTAGTACAGTACTTGATACTTAGACATATACATATTTACCTGTTCCAAAACATATTATGTAGACTACTAAACGCATGTATATTGTACCTAGCTTGGAAAACATATCATCATCCGAAGAACACGATATAATATATGCATGTGTAGCAAGACACTTGTGTACAGTGTGTGTGTGCATTGATCAATCTCTCTAGACTACATGAGTACATACGTGCACTGGTCTCTCCAACTGTAAATATATTCATGTATATGTGTGTAGCTGTACAACCAGAAAACACACTCATACAAATATAGATAGATAGATAGGTAGATAGATAGATACATGTATGTGCATTGACCTGTTCCTTCCTCACTGAATATATGAATACTTATTCGGATACAAATGTTGTAAATCAGCCGGGTACGAATGTCACACATACGATGTGCACACAGGTACAGGAAAATACATCTACACTCACATATATATATATATATATATATGTGGGTATAGTATCGTTAAGAGCTGAACGCAGTGTTCTAGAAGGGTCAGGGAACTTGTCATCGTATCCTAGCAGTTGTCATCGTATTATAGACGTTGTCATCATATCTCAGGGCGCCGAGTAACGTTCGTGCTTAAATGCTTCGGAATGAAGCTCTCAACAATACTATACGGACATATATCTATATATAAATATATAAATAAATAAATGTATATGTATATATATATATACACAGGAAATAAAAATCATTTGCACCACCCTTTATCTACAGGTAAAGTATGCTTTCGTAAATAATTAATCTATGGATATGGAATGATATGGACATATACAAAGGATAAAATGATAGAACTACATACATACATGATCATACATACGTACGTACATGCGTACATACATGATCATACATGCGTACGTACATGCGTACATACATGATCATACATGCGTACGTACATGCGTACATACATGTTCATACATGCGTACATACATGCGTACATACATGATCATACATGCGTACGTACATGCGTACATACATGATCATACATGCGTACGTACATGCGTACATACATGATCATACATGCGTACGTACATGCGTACATACATGATCATACATGCGTACGTACATGCGTACATACATGATCATACATGCGTACGTACATGCGTACATACATGATCATACATGCGTACGTATGCGTACATACATGCGTAGATACATGCGTACGTACATGCGTACATACATGATCATACATGCGTACGTACATGCGTACATACATGATCATACATGCGTACGTACATGCGTACATACATGATCATACATGCGTACGTACATGCGTACATACATGCGTAGATACATGCGTACGTACATGCATTGAATGCTTATACTCATGGATGGATGTTTGGGTACAACAAGCCCAGGCTGAATGCTGCAAGGCTTGGGGGAGGAGCCATGCCATGTCCGAGCTGTGGTACCCCTCTGATTGATCGCAGCCACTGGTGAGACGATATGACCATGGCCAGAAGTTGGATGTTTCAAACATTTTCTGTAGATATCAAGGATAGCAAACTTACAAGTTGGATTTACACTTGCTGGATTTCAATGTCTATAATATATCACGATCAAACGATATCAGAAGGATGCCAACTTTTGGTCACCCGTTTGGGCAACCAGGGCTCTTCAAAAGGAAAAGTCTTCTGGCGAAGACAAATTTACGAGGCGGAAAGCTGTTACCTAGCTCTAGCAGCACCCTGTCGATATGTATATAAAATCCCCACTAAGCCTACCTTATGGGTCAAAACCGTGGTCCCCCACCTCAAATAACATTCTTTGTAAATGTGAGGGTGATGTAGTTTATAAACATATCTACATCACTAAAACAAACAACTGTAACATGTACCCTGAATATTCTTCCCGTACCCACCCTCTAAAGACTATTGAAAAACAATCATTCCAGGTGTAGAGGGTTTACTCATGCTTGCGGCGGTCCCACCCCCGCCCAAAAAAAAAAGTCTCATATTCAGCTGGGTGGGTACCTGGTGATGGAGTCCATGTTGGGTATGGACTGGAACAAATATTTAGAGTATGATTGGCTCTGCTTGTCGGCAGCATAACTTCAGCCTCGATTGAATATAACAAACTTTTCCTGGCATGCACCCTGGCTACATGCCCACCCCCTCGATCATGAAACATGAACGGAAATTGGAAACATCTAAAATTTGAAAGCTATGAACCAACAATCAAAGCAAAAGGAGCGAAAACACGCCATACAGAGTACTAGGAAACTGTTGGCTTCTGCCACTTGAAATTATTTTGGGGGTGGGGTACTACGAAAGAACCTGTGGATTAAATATTGCCATCTTTTCCTGCCACGCACCCTGCCTACCTCCCCCCATCAACAATGAAGCATGAAGGGAAATTGGAAACATTTGACATATCAGCATATGGCAGCATACGGAATTATCATTTCAGGTGTGTTGAATTGTTTTGGGAAGATCTTATATGATTTCATGATATCTCTTGAGGAATTATTTTGGGTGGTGGTCAGTGAAGGACTATGTTCTTCCCAAATTCATTGAGGGTATCAACACAGCTGGGCATCCTTCATCTCGCTCAATCAATTCGTTGCACACTCGCACAAATTAATTCAGAAGCTTGAGTTGGTTGAAATGGGTACCTCCCTCGAAAAAATTCGAGCAAACCAAACACATATTTGAAAACAACATTACTAACCAATTCAACACCTCAAATAATTTCTTAAGGTAGGGCTGATTATTTACAGATATGAGCTATCGCCAAAATGTAAGCATCAAAAAGTGGAATAGTAATCATGCCTTCGTTTTAAAGGACTTCCTTCGTTTTACAGGGTTTTTGCAACATATCAAGGCCTTCGTGTTAAAGGACTTCCTTCGTTTTGCAGGGTTTTAGCCTATATACCACTCCAATACATCTACTGAGGCCAGGTTTTTTGGTGGTAGCTCATATATATAATAAATATTTATATATGTATATACAGAATAGTTAGATGTACTGTACTCTCTATACATGTATATTTATGATAGATATATATATATACATATACATATATGTAGACCATTATATCATCATCTTGTTGGTTGTGAATGTTGGCCTTTCCCAAAGCAAAATGCGCAAGTGGATTAGGAGCCATCATCCCAAAAATGTATGACTGAAAATAAGCCAAATGTGGCTGTGGGTCAATGCCCTGTACCCATTGTTAGCATGTTCACCTATCCATTTTTGGTTGCTTATATGTTTATGACCCATTGCCATGTTTGAAACTGTCACGCAGTACTGATTCGCTGAGTCTTATTCCAACAAGTTCGAGTTCAAAGAATTCGCCGGACAAAATGGTTGTGACTCTCGGCTGCCCACTGATTCTTTTTGGCAAAACCTATTTGAAGAAAACGCAAAGGAGGACACCATGGAAAAACCAAAGGGACTGAAAAATATGGTTCATGATGGTGTTCATGACATCAAGTACTGGTTTTGAATGAACATATAACATATATGGTATGCTTAATTAATCATGATTAACGACGATTACTGTAGTGATGCTTCATGAACCTCCATGATGGCGCTTAGCACGGCACACATGGCGTCCGCCCATGGCGTCAAAGTGATTCGATAGCTTTCCGCCATGAAAACGGCCATCGCTTTGAGCGAGTTCCTCGTACACGGCACACCCCGGTGCTGTGGATGGGTTGCTGCCGGCCAACTTTCAACAATGACAAAGTACCACAAAGATTGGTTGATATTCGAAGTTATTCTATGGCAGTTCAATCACTTGGCAGTTACTTGCCTTGCCATCAACCCCATCCTGGGTGATAGTGGCTCAGCACGGCAACAGTTTTTGCAGCTGCTGAAAGAATGAATATGTTTACAGTCTGGAAAACTAACAGCTCAGAATTGCAAGGTCTGACATGCCCAAGGTTGGACATTCAGGTATGACCAGGAGTCAGTATGAATTCTGACTGGATATTGGTCTCAATAAGGTAAACTTCCAACCTGGTTCGCGAACCTTCGCTGAATTTAATCGGTCTTCACGTGTCAACAACCAGTACCCTACTTATGACAACCAAACATTTCATGACCGTCAGTCAAAAGCCGGCAGTTCTACTGGAAATGATGCACAGCAGCTTCTGACTGATAGTTGTATTTCAAAGAGTGTCTGGCACTCTATGGACTCAATCCTTTACACTAAACCACAGGTTTGCCGCTTCGGCTTCACTTTGGTTGTTTTGTGGACCTCAAGATGTGAGCTTCCCACAGTCGTTCTAGTCTCAGTTGCCACTATTACTTGTCCATTCCATGCCTCAAGTCTCTGGGTAACGCAGCTGAATTTTCCTGTTCAGCTATCCTCATACTTTGGAAGTGGTTGGAATCCTCATGCTGCTTTCCTGTGATCCGTGCTGATGCATGAAAAATTCCATGGCATTGTGATGTTTCGGGCCATCACTCCAGGGTAATTCGAGCGTTTCACGGAGAACGCGGAGTGATCAATTTTGAGTTTTTCGTTGGTGCCATGGTGCTGTTCCAGTGTCCACTCTGGACCTACATTTCGTCAACGTCCACTTTCAACGATCATCTTAACTTCCGGGAAACCAAGCGTGAAATCTTGTAATATCCCTACTGCTCCTGTAGCAATCAAGCTTCAAACGAGTTGCTTCACAAGGGTTACTGTAGTCCTTATATCACTCGGTCACTTTTCGCGGGGAAACACCTCTTCGTGGATACTGCATACCAGGTATGAACACACCCACCTGGGAGTTCATCTACCAGTTGGTTAAAGCTGTTGTTTTATACACAGGCACTTATCTTTCGGCCAGTTTCTAGAACCCGGTCTTCGTTCATCTCGGAGACTCCTACGTTTGCATCCTCCCGAAAAATGTTGTTCTTCCAGGAGGAAATAAACTTAATGAAGGGTCGATGCAGAAAGCGCAGGAACCACATTGGTGAACCGGTCCTTTTCACACACTTAGAGATGTCGAACACAGCTGGAAAGAACAAATCTCAAAAGCTCCATGGTGGTCAACGTACTCCACTAATCTGTAAAGCATAGGAATTGAGTTAGGCTGTGAGCCAACCTACAGGAAGTATCACCAGCAACCAATAGTACAGGTGACTGGACCTGCTGGGCTGATGAAGGTCCATTGCCTGGTTGGACACCCCGTCACCCCGAAAGCACAAGCCAAGTGCATGGCTAGGAACATCATTGAACCACCGCTATCAACTCGTTCTGGACCCATTTTCAACCACTAGTGACCTTCATCAAGCAGCATCAGCTTGTCTGTCGGTTATCAATATGAACGTTTTATCTCCTCTTCGGGTATGTATCTTGATGTTTGTAGGTTCTCTATCCATGTTGATGTGTTTGTTTTTATTTCTTGATACAAACGGTGTATGGCAGATCCAAATCAATTGGTAAACCACCCCGTTCAAACCACATGGCTCTTTCTCAAAATAGGGGACCCCAACATAATCCATTATTAATCATTCTTTGTAGTAAATCCATGTAATTTCACCATTTTTAGGGGTTCCCCAACTTTAAGAAACCCCCATAATATGTATAAATAGATGGCAATTTACGATCTTATCAGGGATTTATGAATTGATGGATCTCAAATGATTCTTGTTGGCGATTCTTCATGTCCGTGCGTCTCCTCCTGGTGAACATTAGTGACCACTAAATGACCAAACCAGTGGACGTGTTGGGATGTTCATCCATGTTTTCTCGGTGCGACCCTGGCTCCGCGGAGCTACCGTTCCGCAGCCGCTGTCTCCGTGGTTTCGCGCGGTGCACCTCGCGAAGACCAGTTGCTGAAGCCGGGGAAGCAGCTGCTAAGTTGATGATGCATGAATCATGGAGGCCATGGCATGATTCATATGATTCAATTTGATTCATGATGATTCATGTTGGGTTTTTAAAGGGACAAATCATGGAGAAATTGGTTGGAGAAACTTCTGAACACTCACCGCTTAGTCCAGCACAAGTGCACGGCTGTGAACAAGTTGGTGGCAGCTTGACAATGCGGTCAAAAAATGGTGAAGCAGCTAGTTGGTGATGGCTTGACAACCTTGAACCTACTGGCAGGGGGCGCACTGATCGATGCAGAACCAATAAATGTGTTACAAAAAACAACCCGTGAACCAACCAAGTGCAGCAAGCTGTGTTCGTCGGGAAATTGTGGCCATTCCCAGCAGCTCAACCATGTAGGCATGGGGGATTGTCCATCCAGCTTCGTTAAAACAATTTTTTGATGAATCACATGTTGAGAATCGCCATTATTTTCAGCATTATGTTGTGGTAGGTAGGCCTTCGTACCCGTCATTCACCCTTGTGAATGATTCTCCAGCATGATTTCAAACATACCATACCCATGACTAACGCCATCGTCAACAATCCTTGACTACTATCAAGCATCATCAACCATCATCATCATCATCAGCCATGATGCATTATCATCAACCATCATTGAGTCTCATGAACCGTCATCAACCATCACTACAAGGTGGGCCCCCCTAGCTATAAGTTGATTAATAAGCCGTTTAACTATAGTAATCAATACCACAACTGGTAGTTACCCTAGTTGTAACCCAAGTTAGCTAACTAAGGGGGCCCACCTTGTAACCATCATAAACCAAAATTGACCTTGCCTTCGCTACCAGTGGCGTCTAGGCTTGGCTTCAACGCTGGAGAGGGAGCTTCCCAGATCTTCCCAGGATGGTTTGGATATGGCCATGGATGAACTCTGGTAATCCAACAGTTCCCCATGAAAAATCACCATAGTTTATGGAGAACCCGCTTGGAAACCATCAAGAAAACTAGTGTATTATCCATTGCGAAGCGTTGCAGTAGATATCCAAAGGGTACCAATCGTTTGGAACATTTCGGACATGTGTTTAGTTTGAATGATATCATGTGTTACCGATCCCATTTCGACGAATGGATGATGGTCTGAGTTTCTTCGAAATGCCCCGTTAAGGTGTGACAAGTCTTTCAATGGTTGATTGATCTTGCTTGGTAGTTCTATCATGCGTTGTTCAACCCGGTATCAGGTGAGGGGCAGCTGCACACAATCCCCATTTGGTAAGTGAAAATAATTGGTGCTCAAAACCATCAACCAGCAATCAAAATTGTTGGTGCTGGTTGCGATTCCCCCATGAATGAATCATTCTGCAGTGGGTCAGTTCACCCTGTAAACCTGGTTCCCCTATCATGAACTATTGTTTTCCCTCTTATTGTTGGTGATGATCCCCCATGAGATTGGTTGGTTCATATTGACACATAGCCATTCCACTCTCCCATCAAGGTACGGCTCGGGCCTTCAGAACGATCAGCTAGGTCGACTGGCTTTGAGCTCCTGGAACCACGAGGAATGAGGAGCTCCTTGGTGGTTGATGATGGTGAATATTGGTTGGTTCCAACCCATGGTTAACTAGTGGTCAATAGTGGTGAATAGTGGTTAACTAGTGGTTCATAGTGGTTCATAGTGGTCAATAGTGGTGAATAGTGGTTAATTAGTGGTTAATAGTGGTTAAGACGGGTTAATAGTGATTAATAGTGATTTATAATGATTATATGTGGTAATAATGGTTGATAATCATTATATATGGCAAAAATGGTTGATCATGATCATGAACTGGTTTGTAGTTGAATCACCGTGAAAAATATAAGTCAAACAACATACATTTGGGAAAACAAGAGATGTTTCAAACCAGCCACCACTCATGGTCAGTGACATGCGCAGAGTCGTGGTATTGTGGCGAGTGCCATTGGGCATCTCATAACCCACCAGGTGGCCATGGGGTACCTTGACCGATGGTGTCTTTCCATTGAGCTGGGTCAACCAACCCCTGGCCTGGTAGTCGCCTTGGGGATCGAGAAATAGGAAGCTTGTCGTTCCCCAGTCTTTCTTTCCTTTGGTGTTTGCGAACCTCAACCGGTAAAAACCATGTTAGTAACTACCATAAATGGGTTGTATCATTAAAAATGGCTTTTTCAGAGTCATTGCCAGGAGAATCTTGGTTTAAGGTTAAGGACAGGCCACTTTCAGCGATGCAGCAGCCACCGGTTTGCCCAAGCCCAGAGCCGCCTATGCGCATTTTGCTATACCATCATTGCTGTGACTTCATCATTTACTATTACCATAACTACCATCATCATCATCATCATCATCATCATCATCATCATCATCATAATCATAATCATCGTCACCATCATCACCATCATCACCAGACCATTATCACCATCACAATCATCAGCATCATCAGCATCATCATCATCATCATCATCATCATCATCATCATCATCATCATCATCGCAGTCCTTTTGATAGCTTGATATTACAATTTAATCTCTCTCCGGACATGTCTCGTAATTCTGCTCGCTATGACGGAGCCAATGGTCAAACGCAAGAATTGCAGCCGTTTCTCAAGGTCATGGGCTACAATAAACCCATAATATGGATTCATATAGAACCAGGGAATGCAGCTGATCTCATTAAGATTAATGATCGGAAAGCTTGAAACTTTCCACTGGTACAGTAGGACCTCATTTTCGTAGGTTTAACCTCCTTTTTTGGGGGGAGGGTTTTGCCGTTGGAATTTGTTCATGCTATTGATGAATGACTTTCGTAATAACGTTACTGTACTTGGTGTTGCTTGTCATTAGCTATATTCCAGCGATTGTTGGTGATTTAGCAGCTTAACCATCATTATCATGATCAACCATCACTACCCCACATTGCCCATCAAAAAGCACTCACAAACGACATTTCACCACTACCAATCACCGTTGAAAAAAAACCTTCAGCCGCCCAAGCCCAAGCGGTGCTCGTTGCGGCACCTCAATGATCACATCCAAGGTCTGTTGAATTTCCACCATGCGTTGGTCCATCACCTGCGATCACCCAGCGGCCAACTAAGCAACCAACCAAGCGACCACGCAAGCAACCAAGCAAATACGCAAGCAACCAAGCAACCACGCAAGCATGATAAAAGTCATGGCCAAATAGATCATTAAAGGATCATTAAAGGCCATGACCGTCACAAAGCATGATGCTTGTCCTCCAGAACCATTCATCGCCAACCATCAACCCATCTTTTAGCTCCTTGTGGCAAGCATCGGCCAAAAACAGCATCATTTTGACCATTTGTAAAGCCATGATTCACCACTAGAAATCATGCAGTTTGATCAGCAAATTTTCCACGATTTCCATTCTCTTCATCATTTTTACCACAATTCACCATTATCATTATCTATAAGTCAACCATCTACTGAGCCAACATGGCTAACTACATCCCCTTGTCGCCGCTGGGTGAACCTCAGTTACTCGCCCGCCCCTTCGCGCGGCCTCCACTTTTCCTCTGAGCTTGTGCAGCTCATTGCTGTCCTCACAGTGAATCATTGATCAACGTTGATGATACAAGATTAATAGTAGTAGCTGCAATAGGATCAATAGTAGCTGTGATGATTGTGGATAATAATACTGGCTAATTGACAATTCTATATCAATCATTGGTGGGCTATCCATTCACTATAGTCGTGGCTAATCATAGTGAATAATAACAATGGCTACACAAATAAAATATCTAAGTGTAATGATGAACCATTGCTCAATAATAGAGGCCTAGTAGTAGCTACTATTTATCGTCAGTAGCTGTAACAGTGGCCAATACAAGTAGCATATAGCAATGATTGACCATTGATCAAGAATAGAAGCCTAGTAGTATCTATCAGGTTCTAATAGTAGCATTCATAGTATCCGTAGGGGCTAATCATCAATAGCCATCAGCATATTTATATATAATAGCTATAATAGTGACCAATGGTTTGATTGATCAATATATCAATAGTAGCTACAATGGCATCAATAGTAGCTACAATGATTATCCGCGGCTCAGAATTGGCGGCTAATTGATAACTATTGATCAATAGTGGTATGGGCTAATATAAGCTGTATACAATCATTTTAGCAGCTATAACAGCTATCATGGCAAATTATATAATTACAGTAATGTAGTTTCTCAAAATGGAGGTGCCCCCAAATCATCCAAGTCACGAACCATTTGTAGTAATAAACCATCCATCTTTAGGGTCCACAATTTGAGCACCCCCCCGCATATAACGATCGGCTGTTATGGTTCATCAATCATCAAATCCATTAATGAACTGGGGTAATCCATGGGTCAATCCTGGGCAACAACCGCCAAGAATGCCTGATTGTGTATAGTGGTGTTGATACAACGGTGACAGAACATGGTATTTCATGGCAAAAAG
The DNA here is from genome assembly GCA_009767595.1 of Symbiodinium kawagutii. Classification (NCBI taxonomy): domain Eukaryota; class Dinophyceae; order Suessiales; family Symbiodiniaceae; genus Symbiodinium; species Symbiodinium kawagutii. The sequence goes on along the minus strand of VSDK01006652.1, from coordinate 67,832 downwards.
AATGGTTTCTGTACTAAGCATCATGGACATACAAGGTTGAGCCCCCTAGGGTAATTATTAGTTGTGGCAAATTTAACTATACTTCAATGGTTTATTAACCGACTTATAACGTTTCGGTCCCTTACAGTTATCCTTAATCTCGACCTAGCCCGGTTGCTTTGGGAAGCCTCATGACCACCGATAGTAAACCCGCGAGATAGATCCACAACCAACAATGGTTGAACATCCTGGTGAATCGTTGATCAATACTGCGCCATGATAAACGGTTCATATCCGCTATCAATATTGGACAGTAATCAGTATAGTCATTAACTCATCATAGGTTAAACAATGTCAAACATCACGATCAACATCTCTGGTTACAAAATAATCGTCAATATTGATGCTCAATTGCCAATGATCAATCGTGGTGAACCATATCTAACATCAATAGTTCATTGATATAATCAACAAGCAACAAGTTTGAATCGTGTCAACCACTGTTGGTGAGCTTTACTTGCAAATGATACACAAACTTAACCAATAGGTCTATTCACCGTTCAGCAATGAATCCATTTAACTTCATTGGTGATTCAAGAATTATGATGATCAATAGTTCATTATCAGTGTTGAATCATCAGTAATTAACATCATGTACTCCATCTATATTCAATATTCAATCATCAGTAATACATGTTTGGTTCGGCGCAGCGTGTGATCAACTCCTGCGACTGCACGGACAGCGAGCGCCGCTGGAGATCAAAGGCGGTGGTCAGCGCCTGCGTTGCGGTCGTCCGACGCGGACTGGCGCTTGCGGATGCTGAGCGAAGGTTTCACTAATGATTGGCTGCTTGGTGGTTTCAACCCATGGTGCACTAGTGGTTAATAGTGGTTGATAATGATTATGTAATATGTATAGTAATGATGGTTGACCATGATCATAAATAAACTGGTTGGTGGTTTCACCACCCCTATGATTAACTACTGGTTATAGTATAATAATGGTTATGATAGGTCAGAAAGTGATGGTTAAATACTAATGAGAAATGGTGACTAATGACTAATGGTTAACTATATAATGGAGAATGGTTAACTAATGTTTCACTAATCATGTTGTTTTAATGGATGTTGGTGAACTTATCCCCCATGAAATTTGGTTGGTGAACTGCTTGACCCATAGCTGCTTGGTGGTTGAACCACCCCTCTGCAAAATATGCTTGTCAACCAACCATGTGTTAATGATTACTGGTAAAAATCAAAATGTTTGAAACCACCAACCAGTTGACCAATAGTTAACTACTGGCTGACTTATGGTGAACTAATGGTGAACTCATGATTAACTAATAGTTAACAGCTGGTCTTCTAATTCGCAACTAATGGTTAGTTCTGATGATCATTTGATGGTTAACTCATGGTCGCTTGCTGGTGATTGGCGACCTCGGCCTTGAAACCTTTACATCTATGCTCCTTGGCTTAGCCTCAGCACTGTTCCAAAATGGTCCTTGGGTCGGCCTTGCGCGATTCTTGAGCGATGCAAATGAGTGTCTTTGCTACTCGTGCCCGAAGAAAAACCTCAACACTAAACTGTAAGTATTGTGAGTTTTGGGACGGCTCCCCCTTGTTGTGCAGTATCATTACTGCAGTTTGGTGGTTGATTGGTTAGAAACCTTAAATGGTTGATTTTCGTTCGCTGGTCATGTCCTGACAGTTGCAACTGATTATAGCCTTTTGGACCCTAACATTCTGTAGTGGCTATGGGTCAGTTCACCGTTAGTCCCCCTGGTTCCCCAATCATTCACCATGGTTTTCCCGTTGTTGGTAATCATTCCTCTTAGTTGGTTGATTAACTGCTTGACCCAGCTCGCCATATATAGCTAGTATATCCCCTATGACTGCTAGTTATCATCCCCTATGAAACCCTATTATCAACCATTAACCAGTTCGTCAAACCATGGGTTGGTTGATTAATATTGACCCATAGCCATGTAGTTGGTATATACCCCCTATTACACTTACTTATCGTCCCCTATTTTTTTGACCACAAGCTAGTTGGCTGTGGATCAAAACCCTGTACCCCTGGTTCCCTATCATTGGCCATTGTTTTCCCCATAAAATGGCTGGTTATTCTCCCCCATTATTGTTGGTTAATATTGACCCATAGCCATATATAGCTGGTATATCCCCTATAGTTGCTAGTTGTCCTCCCTATTATCAACCATTAACCAGCTAGTTAACCATTGGTTGGTTGGTTTATATTGACCCATAGCCTATAGTTGGTTTATATTAACCTATTACTAGTTATAGTTAAATTAACCAATTATTATAACTAGTTAAAGTTCGTTAAACCATAAGGATGATTCATTGGTTAGATCCTTTTGCTTGGCTGGTTTCCTCATCGCCATCGGCTCCGCGCCTGTCCCGCTTGGGGGAGGCCCGGCGCCGGCGTGGGACTTGGAAACTGGCAACCGCTCCGTCGTGGCGGGGTGACTCCCCCAGGAGTCTCAGGGACAGGGCGGCCAAGTACTACAAGTTGGTTCTGAGTGCCGTGAGTGATAGGGATTGTAATCAAAAACAACAAACAGATAGGATTTGTTGTTTTCTGAGTGATAGGGTGAGTACTACTAATCAAAAAACGAGAAACAACAATTGGAGAAAAAACATGTTTGATTGGTTGGCTTATAAGCCTGTAAGGAAACGCTGGAAACACTTGCCTGCTGAAACTGGTAGTGATGTTCACCAAGGTAGCAATTGGGGCTCGTGTGTCGATTGCCCAACCATTGATCAACCAGTAAACAGTAATTACCTGAGGGACAGTTGCTCAACTAGGATATGGGGGGATCTAACCCAACCAAGAGAGGGGTGGATGGATGGGGCAATGTGGGCTGGCAGTGGTGATCACTATTCTCAGCATCATGATCACCATCATCATATCTAGTCACTCTCAGTACTTACTAACTTTCCACCACTACCATCATTGACCCACCATCAACATCATCCCTGATGTTGTCGCAAAGCCAGTAGGCATCACCTTGGCTAACCTTCATAGGGAACTGAGACGTATCAACTCTCCATGGAAGAGGTCACAGGCATCAAATGCGTACGTTAGTTACCAATGAGCAAATAAGCGTCAATTCACCACAGTTGACTATGATTGATCATTACTACCTATTATATCACACATTCCTGACCCATCATTGAGCCTCATTGAGCACTATCAACCATTATCAATCAGTATTTCACGAGTATTAAGCTTTATTAGCCATTCTCAATCTATATGAACAAAAAAGCTACACTGAATGATTGGACATTTTTTGGACGAGAAACAAACAAATGGCACACTGGGACAGGAAGCACTCGCTGCTGCTGAGATCAAAGCAGAATTCGTAGGTCTTATCAAATCACCACATACCTGGTCCCTCCAGTTTGCATAAATCCTGTTTGGGCTTGGAGTATGTTTTGTTCTCAGAAAATGCCGTGAATGCAGTAATCAAAAAACATCCTGGTTGGTATGGAACATCAGTACGACCTTGGTGTATGAGCACTAAAGTGGTTTTTGGCTGTGGATTTTGCACACCAAGGCCTATACTTGCAACTGGAAGTCTGATTCTTTATATGATTGCATATACACATATGCATTGAGAGATCTCCTTGATCCTCCATGATGAAACCCAGACCCTTCATTCCGATGAACCAGGACATATCATTATGACTAACTATATAATTTGCTTTTCCCATTGATGTTGACAGCGCGTAGTAATGATTGGCGACGGTTGATGATGGTTGGTCATCATCATTTGGTATCAACAAGGCCAATGACACTGAAGTGATATTTCTTCAAGTCTCAGCGGTCCGAGAAAGAGCAACAAACCCCACCCATGTTTTTCTGCTTGGTGGTTTCAACCCCTCACAAAAATCTTTGTCAACCAACCACCAATGAGTTTTGAAGGGGCATAAGTCCTAGTATCAAAAACTAATTCACCATCATTTAAATCAATTTCAGCATTAACGCCTATTATTGTTCCCTATTCACCCATACAATCAGTAACTAAGTAAATTGAAAGTTTTGCCACAGGGCGATGCTTACAGTTGCAGCCCCCGGCTCGGGAAAACAGCTCGGTGTCGCAGCGTCTTCTTGTGACCCCAAGGCAAATCAACCAACTGGATAGCTAACTCAATCATATAGAAGCAAATAGTTCATTGGATAATGTTGGATATCCATTTGAACCGATATCTAGATATCTGTTCCGTTTAACTACAATAGTTCATTGGATACATTTAGAAACCATTAGTGGATAGATAACTCACCCATTGGATAATATCTGCTTATATAGTCTAAAATGTACTAAGGGGCCTGCCCCTTGCTCAACATCAATGGATTCTTTTTATGATATAGCTGACGATCAATTAGCCAAGGATGCTAGTTGAGATCTGGTACCCCAAGTCGTCATCACATGGGGAAACCAATCTTTGGATATTCCAATTAGGTCGATTATCAATCCTTGTTGGGTTGAATCCTTTCGGTTTGTCTTTTAAATCCTCAGTATTGATCGATGAGTCTTGACCAAGACAGGTATCACTATTTATCAGGTGGGGTTTACTAGTAATGGTCGATCCCTTATCGCCTCCTGTTGATGTGTTCTGTTGTTACACGTGGTGGGCTTACTCCCCCAGGAGGCGAAGCGGTGAATGGTTGGCCTCCCTCGAACCTGAGGATATCCACCAATGATGGGGGCGACCCTCCCCAAAATCATCAAGCCGTGGTATCTCCCTACAGGCAAAAACTGTCTCCATCTGTCTCCCACTGTGAATCAACCATGGTCTTTTCATGTGTTCATGATATGGCTGCTTGAAGAAATCACGGATTTTTTTTGGACAGCAGTCTCAATTAGCACAGGTGATGAATAGTTACCCGCCATGCTGTTTCAACTGGACTCTTTCTCAATCATTTTTGGGCGAGACTATCTCTCATGCAAGGAACCGGCGTTCTCGAATAGAAAAAACACCGCTAAAAGTTGAGTGACTTCCATATGAAACTACTAGTTGAGCTGAGTGGCAAATTAATTAATCATTATTCAATTCAACATCCTTTGACCATCATTTAGCCATCATTGAGCATCCTGACTCATGAGAAAGCCACTGTCAACCACCAGCATTTCCATCATAATTTCTGATTCAACTCAGTGCACCATGCTTAAGCCGACCAAGTTGTACCCCTAAGTCATACCATTTTTACTGGTTGATGGTTTCAACCATGTTCAACGCCTATGAACAATATGAGTGAACCAGTCAAACATGTGTGAATATCAAGTAAAATCAAAATGTCAATCAAACCAACAACCACTCAACCTTCAATCAACCTTGAATCAACCATTGAAACTCCATGGGAAAACCCACCAACCCCAACCTCCTGGGTTGATCCGCCTGCGGTGCGACACTTGGGCTTGCAGGAGACAGGCTGCAACATGGCGTTTGCACCTGGCAGCGTCCCGCTTGAACAACACCGCTGATGCTTCGTGGTTTCTGGCTGGTTATATACTGGCTGGTTGCTGGCTGGTTACTGGTGCATCATTGATTCCTGAAGCCATTCCTGAATCAATGATGAGCCAATGGTTAAGGTGATTCATGGCTGAGGAATCACCAAGATTTGGTTAATAATCAATGCTGTCCTGTCTGGTTACGGGTTTAGTTCACAATTCCTCACGCCCATGGCACAGTTCATCATCCCTGATTCGCAACCAATACCGGCCACAGCTTGCAGTCAAGGGAGGACCATTCGCAAACTGATGGAGTTATTCAGCGCTATCAATGACTATCAAGCATGCAGGAGTCGCTAATGATGAACGAACAAATAGTGGAGTTTAATTATGAACCACTATCAAGCATTCATGAACCATCAAAAGAATCATAACGATGATCATCCGCCAGTGTAGTGCTCGCCCCGCGTCGGTCAATGGGACAACCCCAACACCGTGTTTCAAAGGCTTTTCGGAACTCAATTGTGATCGATAGAATGTGGGTATGTGCCAACGGGCCAGCAAAAAGCGATCACTTTCCTAGGAAACCCTTGGTGAACATATGGTATCACAGGAAACCCTTGGTGAACATATGGTAACCCTTGCTGATAGGGGTACCACGACCATGGCTTGGCACATACCCAGCCATCAGTTATTGGACCTGCCCAAAGGCTGGGAACTGATCACTGGAGATCGCTACAGCAGCCCCAGCAGTAGTAGCGACCATCAGTCGACCATGAGCTGTACAACGAAAAACACTGCCTGTGTTCTGAGCGTATGTAAATATAACTATATAAATATACAAATATATCTAAGATATCTAAGATGTGTATCTATGGTTGATATGAGTTTTTCATACTTAGCAGTGCATCTATATACATTGTGCATATAAGGTTGGTGTAAGACTTTCATAGTTCATTCAACTCTTTGTCTACCATTCAGATCATCTGAATGTGCCCCTGAGCACCCCCGGCGGCGTTTCCGCCGGTAAGCATCAACGGTTGAGCAGCGTAGCGCAGCGGCGGCAGCGGCACCTTCTTCTTACCTTTGAAGTGACTCCTATAGAAGGACCTGAGCCGTGACAAACAACCAGGGCTGCTTGGATATGCTGGGGTCACCGGGAGCCATGGTATGAACTTGGGTAAGTGAGATATGACCATGTTTGATACCACATAACCATGCTATATAAGCATACCATGGCTGAAATGATTGCATCAAATGACCATGTTTGATATCCGCTCACTCATGGGGGAGGTGCATCCAAGATGATGGAGGAGAGCTTTCTCCACCGTGGCAAGGAACAGTTCGTTGGCGATAGCCAGAATGCCTGCTCATCACCCATCTCTTCCACCCCCCAAACCAGGTGTTGGTTAGTGAATATTCTCTGCTATAGGATGTAATGATCTATGACTATGTGGCAGTGGGTCAGTTCACCCTTAGTCCCCTGGTTCCCCTATCATCAACCATTGCTTTCCCACAATTCTTTTTGGTGACCTTTTCCCAGTTATTGTTCATTAATATTGACCGATAGCCATGTGCGTATACATAAATATAAGTAGGACACAGCGTACGCCTATGAAGAGCCACAGCTCAACTGAATGAAGGCATGAAGGACAGAAATTGTTTCCCAGCCAAGATCTCCCCCAAGAAATCGGAGGAGAGAGGGAGGGAGAGAGGGAGAGGGAGAGAGGAATCCAGAATGCATCAAAAAGCGGACAGAACTGACAGAACTACTATGATTTAGGAACCTGATGGAACCTGCAGGTTCCTACCCGATTCTCTCCATGGCACGAGCCCAATTCAAACACAAGTTGGTTTCCAAAGGTCACTGGGCAGCATGAGTCCAAGAGGCTGAATGGTGTGCAAGGCCAACTTCTTGTAGTTGCCTGGGAAGTGGTGACCCGTCCAAGCTGAGCACAGGGTTCAGCAAGCAATCCGAAACGGACTCACCAAACAGAATGCTATCAGCGGGTTGGTTGATGGGAGAATCTATCCGAAACCCTTGTTTTAACATGTTTTAACCACTGATTTTTACGGAGTTCCTGCAGATTTTCCTCTGAACCATTTCTGGGATCATTGATAGTGATTCATAGCGATCAATTAATCTAACTAGTTCCATGTTGGTTCAGCTTGCAACCAAATATACTGACGGTTTAAAAGCATTCAATTTCCGCTCCAGCTTAAACCCTCGCTTGACGTGCAGCCGTCCGAACGTTGCTGTTTTTAAAATAGAACCCATAACCATAATAATCCGTGGACTCATTCTAATAAGCTCGTAAACTGTTGCCTATAGACAATAGTTTGTTAGTTGGGCCTATAAGCTCACAAACTGTTGCCTAGGTCGGCCAACATGTCTCTGTCCACTGTCAGGTTGGTATGGAACTTGTCTTAAGGGTTCACTGTGGTGGCCAAAAGATATGGCAAGCGGGTTTAATCGGCCTTTCATCCACAGTTTCAATAGATGCTTTGACACTGCCGTTGTCCAATGGGAAGGCAGTTTCCTGTGCACTTTGATAAACTAGCTAGTTGGTATTCTCTCTGTCTACATCCTTTGCTTCCCCACAATTTTTCTGAGGCCGGTCAAGTGAAACGCATCCACTTTGTTTAACACAAAGAACCTGTGAGATGTTCCGTTTCCAAACTGTACGGTAGTTTGCCACTGATCATTGTGTCATAAAAGAATCTGACTTTTCCATTTGGGATTGGACATGATTGGTCCTTCCATCATCTCGTCAAACCACACTGGTGTGTCATGTATACGAGTTGTAGCGCATTTTTTGGCCAAGGAAATTGTGCCAGTCACAGGAGTTTTGTTCAGCATGGACTTTGGGAGCTTGAAATTATTTTTCGTGGCCTCAGTACATATTAGGTTGGTGGTTTTCAACTCCAATGCAAACAACATTACTGTACTTGATCAACCAGCCATCCCAAATATGGGGAAAAATACTAAGTCTTTAAAGCCACCACATGTATAAATGTAAATATATATATATATACATATAAACATGTACAGAGATAGAGAGAAAGAGAGAAAGAGTTGCAATTTGTTTCTGCTAATTTTGAGCTCATAGTGTCCAGAGCATTCCTCTACGTGAAGCAGTAATTCGTGCGGCACAGCGCTTTGAAATCAAACAACATTGGTAAAACAAACCGTCAAGCATTGAAGCAAACAGTTTGGAGTGTTGAGCGCGCAGTGAAGCGTGCATTCTTTTGTTCAAACAGGTCCTGCATCTGCAAAAAGATTTTGTGGCGTGAGCCATGGATCTTTTGGGCCACCATCTTCGAAACTAAGCGTCTACAGTTTTCCGGCGTAATTTTCTCCTAGTATAAAACCTGTGAAACAAATGATATCAATCCAGAAATAAACTGTCTTTTTAACATGATAGTCTACTCTGAAAAAAAGGAACTATAAGCATCACCTGTTCTTTAAAATAGGTAAAAACATTTAACACTATTCTCAAATACACCAGGAAATCCAGTTCTATCATTAAAATCTAAAACAAACTTGTTTAACAGTATGATTATAGGTGTAAAGCACATCACATAACCAACACCAGGTGTTTGACACTGTAATTACAGGAACACTATAATCTTGTTTAACAGGTCAAAAAGGATTAACGTCACCTGTCCTGGAGCTTGCCAGCGATGTCGAACCACAGTTTCGCCGCAGCAAGGCCACCGCGGAGCCAACGGTGGCTATACTATGTGAATTGGTCACTGAATCATCGATGGTAGTTGAATGGTTGATAGCGGTTGATATACGGTCATAGATGGTGGAACTGGAATGGTTCATGATGGTCAATAATGCTTAATAGGCTTGAAGATAAGCTGGTTAATGAATGCCAATGATTCTTAACCGTGGTTAATGATGTTTATTGATTGATGATTAAATATACTTTAATGGTAATTAAAGTATATGAATTCAAATTCCATCTGGGCGTGAGCCAATCAAGAGAAAACAAACATATATCATCCCATATCGGTATTCACCATCTGATGAATGGGAGTTTCATATGAATGAACAAGAGCCAATGAAAACTTGCAGAACCTGGTGATTTACCCCCAGCTATGCAGGAGGTGCATTGGTGCATTGCTGCTTCAAAGTGAACATGCTTGTTTAGAGGTACCTGATGGTACACTTTTGGTGCTACAAGATGCCGACGCTTGATGATTTCTGGACTCCATGTCCTTGTTCTATAGAGGCTGTGGCTAAAATCCTGTATCATTTTCGGGATCGCCAAGCATTTTGGGGGTACCGGGTGTATACACATTGAAATGCCTTATGATGATCATTGTTAACGACTTTTCCACATAGGTGCAATCAACAATACAGTAGAGGCTCAGCAACACCATAGGTTCAATACCAGCCAGCAAAAAGGCAAACGACAAAACATGCAAATAATCTATCCACACATAGCACATCACAAAACAATATATTGTTACTTCTCGCAGCAAGCCCTAAACAACCACACAATCCTCTCCACTTTTGGGAAATGGGCAGCAGCACCACCACCAACAACAACAACCACCACGAAGACTTCTGGAAAGTAACAACCACAACAGCAACATTCAGAAATTCATCATCATCAGCCGCACCACCACCACCACCACCGCCACCACTACCACCACCACCCTTGGGTCACCGTTGACCGCTGACCTTCGGGGCTGCTCCGAGATACGTGGAATCCGCAAGTCGTCCAGCAGCTGACCACGATGCCACTCCTGGCGAGCGTGAACTGTCGAGAATTTTGAGAATACATAGTTCATTCTAGTGAATGCATCTATGAACTATGATGATTATAGATGGAATCATTCTAGTGAAATACATCTATGATGAACTGTATCCATTCACAGAATACATCTGGTGAATAAATCTATATAGTGGAATGAACTGTATCGATGCCACTCCTGGCATAGCGCGAATGAGCTGCCATAGACTTAGTGTAGAAAATAGAATGTAGTGAAGTGATATCCTATATCTACCATCTGGTTTCACCACTCCCTGTAGCTCTTTAGCTCCCCCTTTAAAGGGATTTAGGGATACCCCGGGCTCCGAATCGCTCCCTGAGAATCACCAGCTAGATATGTACGACAAAAAGACCAAAGGGATATGAAGGGACAAGACTTGCAGAAATGTTTGAGTGATTGATTTGTTATTCGAAGTGTTCATTTCTGCAAGCTAAGTTAGTACAACATAGTAGAACTAGTCATTAGAATACTGCCCCGCCATGTTTAGAAGCAACATAAATGTAACGAGAAAGAACAAATACATCTAAAATTATGTGAACCTAGCTATACAGGTTCTAGATGGCCTGGGGTCAAAACCCTGTACGTTGGTGAACATGCTTTTATGCTTTTGTTGCTGACAATTGGTGGCGACCCATCTCCATATGGCATGATGCAATTCCGACCCTGAAACTTAGTCCAGGACAGGCACAAGTCACTCACAGGTTACTAGAGCTGATGATTTGTCTGAACCCTGGTAAACAACGGAGTTCGACCATCAACGCTCCTAAAGTTCTCCGTTCAAGGTTAGAATTGGTGGATTTTCAGGTCCGGGGCGGCATCGGATCTTAATCACAGCAGTACTGGGGCTGACGCAGCGGCAGGCTCCGCAGGCTCCCCATGTCCCGTCTGCCGCGCCGCGCCGTGCCTTTCGTCTGGCAACTTTGACCCAGATCGAAGAGCATGCGGGAAATTCGCCTCGAGAGATCAAGGAAGCCATGAAGCCTTGAAGTTTAGCCATGAAATGAGCATAATTTCATGGTTTTTTAGCCACTTAATAAGCTAAATCTATGCCAGTTAATCATGGTTAAATGACTGGCAATACTGGATTGGAAACAAGGGCTGAAAGTCATCAGCAGTTGAAGAAGATGGATGAAGCTACATGCACTGTTTGTTACTTGACTTAGCACAGACTGTGGAAGTTAACAATTGTAACAGGTCTTTTGGAGGCATGGCAGGTGGTATGGGATGCGCTTGCTTGCATTGGCTAGCGTTGATTGACATCCTAGAATCAACAGAGCTTGTCAGGCCCCTGTCGGCATGTTCACCTATCCATGATAATCATTTGGCTATGGGTCAATATTAACCAACCAATAATGGGGGATAATCACCAGTAACAATAAGGAAAACAATGGTTAATGATTGGGAACCAGGGGTACGGGGTTTTGACCCACAACCATTTGGTTAGTACCTGTACCCATCATGATCAACTGTTCTTCGCCGACCTACCCATGTTTTCGGTGGATACTGACCCCATCCCCACATTTACTCGGTCTGCCTGGCTGACCACCAATCCTGCTGCGGCCCAGAAGAACAGGGCGTTTACGATGAACCTTTTTTTGACTTGTGATTTTCACAAAGATTGAATTGTTGATTTCATTAACCAAATCTAGGGAACACCACCTATGAAACATCCACTTCTTTTGAGAGAAACCTTTCAGAAGGAACGATCCAGCGATTGTGGATAAATCATGAGCCTATAAAGTGCTCAGTGCATATCTGTAGAGACTCTATGGATGAATTTACATCGTGATCACATATAATGACATTCGTATGTAAGCACTTTTTATGTCCGTCTGCAAATACACGTGCATACAGCAGACTATAGAGGCCTACAAATAGCAGCTGTTTGGTGGGCACTGTTGCCCAAAAAATATAGGCAGTCGTCGAAGCCGCCCCCAGGTGTCTCCCCTGCAGCTCAAGCACTGCGAAGCTCCAAAAGGTCTTTCTTTGGCAAGACTAACCTCGGAGTCGCCCTGGTGGAATAGCCCAAGCCATCGAACTGGTTAACCAGCAATCTATGACCCCCAAGAAGCCGATGACCATCTGCCCAGGAGTCGATATTGCTGCTCCAAGGATCTGTTTGGCTACCAACATGTTTGATCTCGCAGGGGATCTTGCTATCTGAGAGATGGCTCTATGAGTCACGTCCTTCATGGACCAGTGGGCCACATATTGGGTGCCTTATTGGAGGCCATTAATTCAATCACCATGGCAGTTTGTATGCACTCATGCGGCTTAACAAAAGCTGATGGGATTGTATTGTCAATGGATGAATATCCATGATATATCCATGATTATCATGTCTTTTGCTATACTATGTCCAGAACATCCAAACAATACAAATGCATACACATGCTTTCTTCCAATCGATGGCCTTTAAACATGTCGTGAATTCCCATTAGAATTCACTATTTGTTGACAACCCCTCCCACATGGATCCCCATGGTCAATAACCCAAGAAAAGCGAATCTGATTCCTCACTGGCAAATCACACCCTGTAATCAGGGCATCGCTTACAAACAAATGTGGCGAATCAATGGTCCCGCCCAATGATCACCTAGACAAGGACACACCACATAATCTTGGGGCAGAAGTCCTATCTGTGCCAGCCTCCCCTGATACAGCCTCAAACTAGCATAAAGCATCAGCCGATTCCTAAGGTCCATGATCCCCCGCCCGTTGCAAGTTGGTTTAGCCAGCTGACTATTTTGCTAGGGCGCACTGCATTCTAGTCTCAGTTCATGCCAGTAGAATCAACCAAATTGATTTTCTGATAATATTCTCTCAGTCAAAGTGAGGTCCATATATGAGCAACAAGACTCTTTGGCTGCATGGTGAAAACAGATCCCAACAGAGGCTGCAAGACCAATAAACGCAACATGGCTATGGACCAGTTAATATTAACCAACTACATAGGTGAACATCCTAACAAAGACTTGTTTGGTCCTTTGGGAAAGTTTACCAGGGGTACGACCTACAAACACACTGGTTCACAATGAGAAGGTTGGACAACAAATCCAACAACGACCTACACCCAAAAACCAGTCAGCAACAAACACGGCACAAACAAGCGATACTTTGCCACCAATACCACCGACAGCAACAAAACAAACACATTGCTGTAATGATGACTAACAAGCTGGTCAAGCACGCTTGTCAATGGTCAAACATGGTTAACTCCACCTAGGGAAGAGTAGCCCTCAACAGCAACATCACCCACGAGCAATTTGTAGTAATAGCTGGTCGTGGTTGACAATGATGCTCAGCATTGGTGGTTGCCTTCATACTCACAAGTTATACGGGCTGATACTGGTTCATATGTGTTTCTGGGGTCAAAATTCCCTATCCCTTTGGTTCTAGCCTAAGAACGCGAGAAAGATGGAATGTTCATCTGCCCATTCTGGGGAGCTATCAAGTCATAGTTGTCAGTACATAACAATGAAACTCCAAAGTATCAACAAACTTATGAATCATCATCAACTATGTATTGTTAACCAGCTGCAATATTCACTAAGCATCATCAAGCAGCTGTTAGTAGCGTGCCTATTAATGCTATGAATCAGCTATTGCCCAGGTACTGTCATGAACAATTGTTAATCATTACCAACCGGCTACTAGCCATCATCAATCATCATTGACCCTCGACTAGTTCTCAATTGCCTACTGTCTGACCATTCATCAACCACTATCAATCATGATTATCCATCATTAACCACTGTTGACATCTATATATCATGAAGCACTATCAACCACCACTATCCATCATTCACCATCACTCATCCAACCAATTGGTTAGGGTGGTAGCTCCTTGGCTCCCCCTTCAAAGGGCTCATAAGGATAGTCCTGGTTCCTGGCCTCGCTCCCTCCGCAGCTTCCCAAACGCCCGACACTTCCGCGCGGCGACCATCGAACCGCGCGACACTTCCGCGCCAAGCTCGCTCTCCACCCGAGCGTAGGCCGTTCGCGTGGGCAAATCCGCCAGAGGCTCGTACCTCGATGGTTTAGCAGAGAAGAATCGATGATGCGAAGCAGGGAAGGATGAAACAACTGCGACAGTGAATAAGCTGGTGATGGTTGGCTGGTTGGCTGGTGAATAAGATGGTGAAACAACTGATTCATAAGATGTTTAATAAATCAGCTGGCTTACGCTGGTGAATAAGCTGTTTAATAAATAAGCTCGTTGAGCAGTGAATCACTCACCCACCAGGTACTATTGATCAAAACTGGTACCAGTACGTTACAGACTAACCATCCAATAATGGCCGTTATTGGGAAACCACAAACTCTTCGGGGTACACCGTTTTTGGACAAACCCGGTAGTATGCATGATATTGTTACATGTCACAACGAGTATGATCATCGAATTGCCCTCATAGTGAATCAACCAACAGCACGACGACTCGTTGACGCCGCGAATCTGTTCAGCAAAATTACGTGATACAGTAGAATTCCCCTCAGCATTGACAAATTAACCATTTACAACCATTTTCATATCCATCAATACCAATCAAGAACCGTTAAGGTCCATCATTATCAACCATTTGGTAGTTTCTCAAAATAGGGGACCCCCAAAAATGGATGATTTGGTCTATGCCCTATTTTGAGAAACGCCCATTTAATCACCAGCCAAGAGACTCACCCAAATAGCTCAGCACACCAAAGAGCTTGTAGGGATACAAGGCCTGCTTGCCCCTGGGCGGCCGATGCTGGGCATCCAGGTCACCTCCCCAACTGCTCAGCTGCGAAATGCGAAATGCGAAGCGAAGGATTCAACAGCCGTGACCATCATCAACCACTGAATATCAAGCACTGATATCAAGCCTTCCTGACCATGACTAAGCTCAGATTTTCCACCATCACTACAGATAAGAAACCATCAACAAACATAATGTAATAAAAAGCATCACTGAAAATTAAGCATTGACCAGTAACCTCCCATTAAAAAACGACACTTTGCCACTGCTATCCTATTTACTCACCGTTGTTTGCTATCATGAATCACTATTGGACAATGCCCATGATGGAACAATACTGGTCAGTACAAATGTCAACCATTATTGAACATGATTTACCATTCCTAAGCATTGAAACCTCCGTTACCCTTCATTCCCTTCATCATTGTTCACAATCACTAATTAATCATCATGGAACATGATCAACCATGACTAACCATTTCCAGCAAGAAAGTTATGATCAACCCCCTATTGAGATGTACTAGCAATTGCTTTCAAACACTCATTAACCATGCAAACTCTGCCTCTCGAGTGACCATCCAAGCTACCTTAGATACGATAAACTGACATCGTGCACTCGACACGCATTGGAAGTGATAATATGGTCCACTAATAATAGTACGGATATGTAGGGATAATATGGTACATGACTTCTTGCATTGGAAGTGACAACAAGTGGCCACTAATTTTTAGAGAACGAGGCAGATTTTTGAATAATCCTGGGAACTAGCAATCTTGCAATTTTTGAGTAGTGTTATTGATGCTATTCGAACATGGTCCATGGTCAATCATGGTACAAAATTGAAATGGAATTGAAAAATGAGAATGATCATGAAATTATGTATCATGATTGATGGTCAAACATGGTCATCACGAATAGTGTTGACCATGGTTGATCCCACAAAGTCATGATGAGTGGATGTTGGTGGGTAGTAGTCTTCAGGTTGGCCACGCCAAGATGTGGATATCAGGCTTTGGACCACGGTCAATTGGAACTATATATACAGCTGATGCGGTCCAAGATGTATTTGGTATGGTACAAGACGTAAGAAAAATAAGTTTTACCACGATGATGAATGTAATTTTATTGATAAGAGGATTTATACAGTAATCAATTTGCCGTGCTTGTCATCTTGTTGGCGTGTGGAATGAAAAATCACCGGCCAAAGCATCGCAAAGACCTGACCTTGACGTGTATATTATTGTGGGTCCATACCCTGTAAACCCTGCTGACCATCCCAAAAACGAACAAATTAGTCTTTTCGACCTACCCATTTTTGAGCAAACCTGGCTCTGACCCAGCCCTATCTACCCAAAGCCAAGAAATGCGTCAAAGCTAGCGTGAGCCATTTCCAAGTCGCCAGCCGCAACCATCGGTTTGATCCTGGTTGGTACAGCTACTCCAATGCGATTCGCAATCTTAGCAGCCAGCCCAACTAACTGATCAACCAGCTGGCTCACTGGGCCATCCCGTGGCCATCAATGGTGGACTAGGACAGTTCCATGGACTAAGAACAACCAGAAAGTTTGATTTCCAAACAACCTACTGCTACTCCTACACCCAATCAGTCAAATACTGGATGCTTCCGTTGATCCCATGCAGAGCGTCAATCATGGTATCCTGCATCCGAACAAATTCTTATTCTACTTGTGAAACCACCCTAACATCGAAAAACACCTCATCAGCAAGGAAACCACCTTCCAGATCAACAAAAATTACATCTTCAGGGCACGCACCAAAAGTCATCCATTCTTCGAGTGCCAACCGTCTGCCCTCACGGGGATTTGGCCACCGAAGTCCGTGGAATCCCATTCTGCCAGGGCACGGTTGATCACCGGCCTGGCAGTCTAGACTCAGGATGGATGGATCGATGGATGGACGGACGGACGGACGGACGGATGGATGACGATGGTCATGGTTATGGTTATGGTCATGGTTATGGCTGTGGTTATGGTTGATGGTTCAGGTTGATTAAGGTTGCTTAAAGGGTGGGCAAAGCCTGGGTAAGGTTGGTTTGGTTGGTTCAGGATGCTGAAGTATGGATGATCATTGTAGTAGTGATCGAGATGGTTTATGGTGGATGGTTGTTAGGGTTAGGCAATGGTGGCTGATGGCAGCTGATGCTTGATGATTGCCACCCCCTTGGAACCCTGGCCTCGCTCTCTCCGCCGCTGGGATCGCCGTTGGTGGTTCCAACGTTGGAGGTCCGCCGCTTCACGCCGATGTTCAACGCAGATTGCACCTGCGGCGGTGAGGGCTCCTGGATGAATCAATGATGATTCTGTTGTTCAAGAATATGGCTATGGGTCAATATTACAAGCTGTGTGGCTCAAACCTTGGCGGGGTCAGTTTGCTTGTACCTTAGCCGGGGGACCAATTGTGCCATGACGAATCTTTCAGTGAACCAGAAGATCCTGAATTTGGCTAAGACAGCGAGTTTCTGGGAACCACCGCCTGGACCATTGTTGCGGGAGTACAAAGATGTTCATGTGCTCACATTTGTTGAGCAGTGCTTGGAGAATGTTGATCTGCCATCGAAGTGGATGAAGGACTACAAAGTTTTCTCAGGCAAGTGTTGCAAACCTGCATTACCTGAGATTGAGTTCACACCGAAGATGTCCGGGCACCTCGTTCTGGATAGGAAGATCACCATCATCATGGATCCCAGCCACGATTCCATGATTCGAGCATGTATGCATGGTATGAAAAACAAGATGTTCATGTGCTTCACCGAATGCACCATCCAGGTATTCCAAGGCCAGCTGTTTTTGTTCACGAACAGGAAACACTCAGGACTTGCAGTGTGGGCAGACAGCTCTGCTCCCACGAACAGGAAATGTGCTGAGCTCTTCTGTGGAGGGTTTGGCGGTTGGTCCTTTGCTATGAGGACATCGCAAAAGCTTTCGGAGCGTCCATTCACATGTGAGGTTGCCGTAGACTGCGATGCATGTGCGGTAGGGATGTTTGCAGCCAACCATTCAGCCAAGGTAATCCCTGGTAAAGATGATCCGAGGGGGGAAATCCATAGACATGATGAAACCTTGGCTTTCGTGTCACACATCCAGGATGCACAATGGTTTCACTGGGTTGCACTCAGTGATATCGACATATACCTCACGTCCCCACCATGTCCAGCATGGTCCCAGGGAACCGATATGCAAGGCTACATGAGAAATGATGGTCAGCAGACTCTCCAACTGGCCAAAGTATGTCGGCTTACCCAACCGAAGGTAGTCATTTTGGAAAATGTGAATGGCTTTCAAAACCATCCGCATTTCAAGCTCACGTTGGCAATCTTCAAATGGGCTGGCTATGTTCTCACGGACAAATTTGAGTCAGATTTGGCAGATGTGGCACCAGTTGCTAGGAAGAGATGGATTGGTACTTTTGTTCGCAAGGACCTTGCTGTCTACCCAGCGGTCCATGAATGGTTCAAGGCATACGACCATGGAATAGACAGCTTTGGTTTTGCGAAGTTGGATCAACCACAGGAACTGTTGGACATGTGCACTTTGAACCAGGATCTCATCAAGGTGTATGGGGACCAGAGATTCCTTCCTGCAAATGTACAATACAAGCCTACTGTACCAAATGATCCGGTTGATGTTTGCTCTCATCGCATGGTCAAAACTGATGGCAAGTTTGGTGTGTTCATGGCATTGTACGGGAGACAACATGACATTTCCACGGATACACTGAAGTCAAAGAAGCTCTTTGCAGAACTGATGCCAGGTACCGAGGGTCAGATCCGATTCATCACACCAATTGAGCAGGCTTTGTGCTACATGGTGGATTCATGTGAGGTCCCCAAGAACCTCCATGTTGCATACGCATGCATTGGAAATGCCATCTCACCACCCCAGGCAATTTATGCCATGCACATGTTGGAAACGATTTTGGGCCAGGATTCCCAATTCACTCCCATGGATCTTGTGGTTGACATGGTCCAATCATGCTTGAAGCCGGAACATGTTCAAGTCACTGACAATGGCCAGTACTGGAGATTGGACAAGAAAATCAATGAGGCTTTGATTGGATCACCATCGGCTCCAGTCTCACCACCCACGAAGAAAACCAAGATAGATGATGAGGCCACTGATGGTAATGATGAAGCCGAAGTAGCCGATGCAATCGCTCCTTTCTCAGATGATGAAGGTCAACCAGAAGCCAGGAACTGTGACCCAACAGCTGTCTGGACAGTCCCAGCGGTTGAAACCGTAGTAGAGCAGTTGCCAGTCAACCACACCCAGGAATGGTGCACTGTGACGTTCCTCATGCCATTTGACACCATGACTTTGAGAGTTCCGAAGGGATCAGATCCCGGCCAGGTTCTCACAGAACATGGTTTCCAAGTTGATTATTGCCAGATGCGAGATGTCTACACTGGAGACCGTTTGGAGAATTGCCGTATCAATCATGACATGGTGATTGATCTTCATGTTGACCACGAAGCCGAACCAACCAAGATGAAATCACTTCTTGCACAGGAGATGGATTTCTTGCGTTTTGTGCATGCTCAACAGCCATGGACCAATGTGGTTGTTGCCTACAGGGGTCACAACATATGGTCGGGCATGCTCCCCCATGACTTGGAATTGCGTGAGCTTCATGAAACTGTGGCTAAGGCCTTCTTCAAGATAGGAGTAAGATGTGATCTCAGATGGACACATATGGCACGGTCCCTAAACCCTTTTTGGGGATGGAAACTGAATACCATCAGTCAAGCTGGGGCAACCAAGCTCCATGTGCACTTGCCTATGATTGGAGGGGGTCCGAACTCGGCTGACGATGATTTGCGAAACCAGCTTATTGCACTCATGGCTAACCATGCGGTCCCATTCACCAATTTGGTCACTTCGGTTGCTCAAATTTGCCACAAGCACAAAGCGGGTGTCATCAAGAAAATCCTCAACATCCAGGATTCAGAAGAGCGCTGGAAAGCCGTTGTAGAATTGGGAAAAGCAGCAGTCACACTCCGAGTGACTGAAAAAGAAGAAGCTGCGGCCAAAATCCAGAATGTTGCGAGAAAGAAAGGCTTCACAAAACAAGCTGAAGTTGATGTCTCAACAATTAGGTTGATTCCGGGAACATTCAAGAATGAAGATGGCACTGATGCACAGCTTTCCCAACAAGCTTTCTCGGTGAACGGTAGTGGGGTAATTTTGACCTCATTGAACGAAGTAGGATCATGGATCACGGCTGCGCGTCATTTGAGCTCTGATGAATTCTGCGCCATCGTTCCAGGCCATCATGATTCACTCGATGGAACATATTCAGTGCAGAGCAACACAGTTGGATTCATCACCCCTGTTGTTCAAAGCCACGATGATTCAATTTGGGGAAAAGAAGGTATCTTTGGCCAAGATCCCAGAAGCTTCGGTGACGTGTCCAAAATCAACGGTCATGGCCATGACTGTTCACTGGGATGAGTTTCAAGAGCAATGGAGCCAGGTAACCCAAAAACCAGCCAAGTATGTGTTGGCCTTATTCAGCCCGGAAATCCAGAGCAAGGGTATTGTGGCAGTTTGGGGCCAGCGATTCCAATTGGAAGGCCAAAAATGTGCACCAGCCAAATCAGACTCCATCCAGTTCCACTGCCGAGTTAAAGAGGAGTACACATCTCAGATACTCAAGGAATCCGGACACAACAGTGTGTACACCATTCCAAAGGATGAACAGCTCAACAAGCCTGACTCCAAGTATGCGGTGATATGGACCGGGGGGAAAAAGTTTGATGCTGAACTCCAGGCCAAGGAATACTCTGAATCTTTGGGGATAGTTCGCAATAGACGCATGTTTGGTTACCGTATCCTGTATGACAACTTCCAGGAGGCATGGTCGCATTCGTACCCAGATCGTGAAGTTCCCAAACAAGTGAAAGTCCAACAATTGTTCAAGCTGATGAATGTGCCCGTTAGCTTCACCCAATCGGAGGTTGGACAGTGGTTAGAAGGTCTCACATGGGTTGCGAAAGCAATCAAACGATTGGGAGCTGGCATTTGGTTGGTTGGAGCAGAGGGTAATCCTCCCCAACAAGCATGCCTTTGCAATGGACAGGTTGTTATCGTTCAGAAGATTGAGGCAAAACACAGCAATGAGTCACGCCAAGTGCTTGTTGGGACACCATTGGTTGTCAAAGATGGGAATGGAATCCAAGGGAAACCTCAACCTGAAAACATGCCGATTCCGGATGATTGGGCAAAGTTCAGAGCGTTGAGAGGTCTTCCGAATCATGCTGCAGAACAGGCAATAACACAGGCTCCCCGGGATGTTGAAGGTCCCACAGCTACAAGGCTGAATGCACAGGACCAGAAGATTGAATTGATCAACAAACGGTTGGCTGATTTTGAAACGAAAGCCACAAGTGCGGTTGACCAAACAAATGCCAAGGTTGACAAGCTGGTTGACTCCATCCAGGAGCAAGCTACTAAGTTTGATCAGATTGACAAAAAAGTTGATTTGAAGTTGAAAGGATACCAACAAAGGACAGACCAGAAACTCAACCAGGTACAATCGGCTATCGAGGCAGCCACGAAATCCAACGATGATCAGTTCCGTGTGCTTCGAGAAATGCTCATGGCATCCGCGGCAAGTAGCAGCCAGGTTGATCTGTCCCGGAAAGCACAGAAACGCACTCCGAATGCGTCCCCAAGGGCTGATGGAGAGGCCCCTGAAGGGGATCAGGATATGAAAGAAAACAAAGCCACCAGCTGATCAGATCATAGTAGCCCTGAACTTCACCCCTTTGTAAGGGAAGTACAATGGGGTAGGGATGTGGTTTGGATGTTGCTTAGATCGCCTTTTGCTATTTACCTTTGCTTGGCCATGTGGGTCCGGCTTAGCACTACGGTAACAATCCAGTATTCAGGTGAGGACAGACCGTACTTGCATCAGACAACTTCTGATGAACAAGGGGGCATTCTTGCTATTCAGGTTCCAGAGCCTTCACACGTTCCCATTCAATGCTGTACGAAGCTGCAGGTTGGAATTCTTGTATACACTCACACACATGCCATTTGTTTGATACACTCGGCCCTCCGTCTTCAGCATTTTATTCTTGCATTCGTTGCCATGGTGATTTTTGTGAATTTTGAAGTTAGGTCTCACATCCTGAACATTACCAGCAGAACAACTGGCACCGCAGCACGGTGCTATGGTTTCTTTGAAACATCAATGTCCGAATTCAGAACCTTGTTTATTGCCATTTTTTGTGGTATTCTCACCGTGATGCTCACCTTGCCCGGCGGGACAAGAACAATGCAGACATCCTACCTGGATGGACATGCAATGCAGGGTCGGGGAGCGAAGAGATACCACCGACAACATGCTAGAGCGACAAGTCGATTGATTTTTTACATGCTTTGTTTTTTAGGTTTGTTTCATCTCGAACAAATTCCTCTTGCAGATGCATTTCCGATGCAGAATAGTGGCCATATGATTTCAAATTTCCAAACCATGATCACTGAGGACTACTTGGTCACTTTGAGAGACAACCCAGTAACGTTGGGAGCGCGCGCGCGCGCGCGCGGGGGTGAAATATGGAAGTGGTGTCCGATATGGAGAAGCAAAGAACCCAGGTCCACTTGGAATCTCGGTTATAAATCCTACTACCATCAATGGTAAGACTGAAACAATTTTGGATCTGGATGCTACCATGACGGATACACACAGAATCATCTTTCTCTCAGAAACTGCAGCCACAAGCAGCATCATCAAGCGTGAGGGAAAAATTGCAGTCAAATCTGGTTATAAATTTCATCATGGGAATGCAGTTGCAGCAGCCCGTATTACCAAATCAGGAGCACCCCTGTATAAAGGCCAAGCCAAGGGGGTTGCCATTCTGACCAACTTGCCAGGCAGACCATGTGAGCTTTCGAAAACTTTTCCTTCTTGGGAAGCAAACCGGATGACATCGGTAGTTGTTAGGATAGATCAGCTGGATGTTTTATTAGTCTCGGTTTATTGTTATCAACAAGGACAAGAGCTCTCAGAAGAGAAGAACGCGGCTATCTTCAGTGAAGTCCTTTTCTTACTCCAATCATGGTCTGGACCTTGTA
This sequence comes from Symbiodinium kawagutii, assembly GCA_009767595.1. Lineage (NCBI taxonomy): Eukaryota > Dinophyceae > Suessiales > Symbiodiniaceae > Symbiodinium > Symbiodinium kawagutii. The sequence continues at coordinate 44,761 of VSDK01006652.1, read as the reverse complement.
TAGTTGGTGGTGATCTCAACTGTAACATTGCGACCAAAGATGTTTACCAAGACTTTCGGGCGCAAGGGCTGATGGACATTCGTCACTTGATGGAACGTGACTTCAACCACATCCTCCCTCTGACATATGATCAGAAGACTGTCACGGAATGCTTATTAGTATCGATGGAATTTGTTGATGCCTTTCAGACGGCTTGGATCCAAAGTGATAGTAGTATCGCTCTCCATGACCCGATGCATGCAACTTTCAAACATGAGATCCATGAATTTGAATACTACAGATGGAAATTGCCAGCCAGACTTCCGGTTTCAAAGATTAAGCAGGAGCATATGGATTTTCAGGCTTCAAAAGCAGACCTTGAACTCGCGGCCATGATAGCAGAAGAACATAATCCTGATGAGTTGTTCCAAAACTGGTCAGCTCGTGTTGAAAAATGCTTCCAGGATGCCAGCATATCGCAGAATGCCTTTGATCCACCCTCTCGATGCAAGATCCCCAAGAAAAATTTGGGTAGGGGTGTTTTCCCTCAAAGAGTCTTGTGTAAAAGGAGGACAGTTACAAAAGCAGGAAGAGATGGTGATTATAATCCACCTCCGGAAGCGTTGACACTTCTTTCCAGGGTCAAGACCAAACAGATTCGTAGGATTGAGAGCCTATACAAAAAATTGCTGCAGCGAGAAAGGTTCTCCAAACAACTTGAGACACCAGACACAAGCCTTGAATGGAATGCCATTAAGCAGTCGAAGGGATACCCACCAACATTTCTTCAATGGATCTTAGATTCTACAGATATAGTATATGTATCTCCAAATTTTCCTTCCATTGATGAACTTGGGAAAATCAAAGATTGGGTGAAAATTGATGCAGACTCTTATCATGGCAAACTGGCATATAAAAAACGACAAGATTTCAAAACAAGTTTGATGCGAGATTGGGAGCGAGGGGGAAAGATCACATTTGACATCGTTGCCAACAGATCCAGCAATGCTATCACTTCCATGTGGATACCGGCAAAATTCCAAGCATCCTTCATGAAGTGGTCAGCCAAGGGAGTCGCCAAATTTTGTTTCCCTGCGGATTTTCGTTGCCTTCACCAAGATGAATTCTGGTTGGGGGGGACACAAGTACGATGTAAACATTTTAACAAAAATTTTTTGGATTTAGTTATCCCCAAGCACTTGATTCCCATTGTCCGAGGCCGATGTGACTTCATAGTCCACCGATGGAACCATAACCCAGCAGACATGCACGAAGCCTTTTTTAGCTACTGGGAACGGTTCTGGGGTCGTGAAAACCCAGACAAAGAACAGGATCCAGAGTTGTGGTTGAGAGCTGATCAGCTCATTGACTCGCTTCCAGCACAGCCAGAAATCCAAATCGATATAAGCCTTGCAATGGTTAGAGAAGCAATCAAAACCACGAAATCAAATTCAGCCAGAGGACTCGATGCATGGCATATCACGGAAATGACAATGTTTCCAGATTCCATCATCCAACTCATGATTGACATGTGCCAGCGGTTTGCAAATACACAGTGGCCCAAAGTTCTAGGCCTCACCAAAGTTGTGTTACCACCAAAGAATGACAACCCGTACTTGCCTTCCCATGGAAGACCTATTTGCATCCTTTCTCAGGTCTATAGGATCTGGGCTAAGACTATCGCTGCGACTGTTCTCCATACTTTTTCCATGTGGATTCCCCCTTCAATAGTCGGAGGACTGCCTAAGCGGGCGGCAAGTGATGTATGGTACACACTCCAGGTTGGAGTGGAGTTTGCACACATGAAGAAGAAATCATTGGTCGGTTTTGCCTTAGACGTTCAGAAATGCTACAACGGCATCCCCCGTAGACAAGTAGTCAACCTACTCATTCGTTTAGGACTTCCTGAATGGATTGCTAGGGCATGGGAGAATTTCTTGAAGAGCGTTTGCAGGACGGTCCAAATCAAATCCTCCTTTTCTGAGCCAAGCCCCAGTTTTACGGGGATTCCAGAAGGTGACCCGTTGAGTGTGCCGGCGATGATTGCCATGTGCGTTCTCTGGCAATTTCATGTGACAGATGGTCATCAAGTTACAAGCTTAAAGACATGGGCTTACTTGGATAATCTCGAGCTTTCCACGGATAATATCCATGACCTATGTGAAGGCATTTCTAAATCATGGGAATTCCTTGAAACGTTTCAGTTGCTTCCGGATGTGAACAAATCTTGGTCATGGTCGACCGGTCAGTTGACCAAAAGAGAACAGAAACAAATCCAAGATACAAGCTTGCATTTAGGAACCTTGCAGCATGTCGTTAGGGCCACTGATTTAGGAGCTTGCCTTTCCTACAAAGGGGGACGAAGAGTGAAATCCATCAAAGAGAAGTTCCAACAAGCTTGTGACAGAATTTCCAGAAGTCATGGGTTACCTATAACCATGCAACAACAATGGCGGATTATTCAATCCAGTGCATCAGCAAAAGCTTTACATGCTTTGGAGATAGTACCACTGGGATTGTCTCATTTTGCAAAACTGCGGAAGAAGATAGCAAATTTGCTAACTAATGCATCCAACAGAAATGAATTTCTGGCCAATAGCCTCACCCATGCACCAATAGTTGATCCGGAGGTTAGCTGCATTAAGAATTGCATCCGATTGGCGCGCCGTTTTCTTATGCAACATGTCGACCAGCAAACGATTTTCCTTGAATGGCTCGCCGACGCACCAAGTGAATCAGCCAAAATCAGAGGCCCAGTAGGTTGCCTCAAACGATGGTTTGTTAGACTTGGTTGGACGGTTACCAATCAGGGCAATATTGTTACTCATGACAATGTGGTCTTCTCTCTGGCCTCCTCATGTCTCAGACAGTTTTTCCACCATGTAGATGAGGCTTGGTTCGGGAATGTAGTGACATGGGAGGTCGCCCACCGTCAAGGATGTGGAAACCTTCCTCTTGCTGACCTCCAGGCCACAGCCAAGGTCCTTCAGGTTTTGGAGGACAAGGAGCAGAAAATCATGGCCAAAGCTTGTAGCGGAGCTTGGACACATGGGAACCAAGCAGCACATTGGAGAACAGACCAATCAGACAGATGTGATTTTTGCGGCGAACCGGACAATGCTATCCATCGTTTTGTTCACTGTGAATATTTTGCGCAGCTAAGAAAAGAACATGACACTCTGATTCCATGGATACAGCTACATGCACCTCACTGGATGTATTGCCCATACATACCATTGTACCCTGACGTGGCACGCTGGAGACTTCATTGCAGAATTCCTTCACCATCTATGCAGTGTGTTCCAATCTGGCGGGGGGAACATGGTTGGCAGAAGTTCTATACCGATGGCTCAGCGTTTTCTTCAGAGAAGGTGCACAGCTGTCAGAGTTACTGGGCACTGGTTTGGGATGAATGTGAAGATGACAGTGAACGTGCACAACAGGCTGAGAGATTCTTGGCACAACAAAAGAAACCCACAACGCTGAAGACCATCCATAAAGGAACAGTGCAAGGCAAACAATCCATCGACAGAGCAGAAATCACGGCTATCAACGTTGCTTTGAACATGGCTGAACAGGTACATATTTTCAGCGATTCTTCATATGCACTTGGCATTTTACAGAAAATTCTCGCAGGTACTCCGGTGGGATTTTTTCAGAGGGCTGCCAATTTTGACCTGATCATTGAGATGTACAGGATGGTTGGTATACGCACCTCTGACACGATTCGCTGGACAAAACTTCGATCTCACACACAACTCACTGAATATGTAGACATGCTGGAACTGTACCATGCCTTGGGGAACGATGCAGCAGATGAGGCGGCCAAAGGCTGCCATGAAGCCGTGCCAGTAGATACTCAGCACATGGTAGATGCGATTTCTGCACACGAAGAATTGTGGTCCAAGAAATTCATGGAGTTTTGCAAATTCTCATGTTCTATGACCTATATGGTTTCGAATTTCTTTTCAAAAGACCAACGGACCAACAATCAATGCGACAGGCCAGATAGAGGCCTAGAACTAGCTGCATGGAATTACGAGTGCCCAAAGATGAGCTTTGCCATACCAAGGACTCCTGAATGGGAGTCCAATTTTCTCTACGGTGAACAATTCATGCTGGCGTTGCGACTTTGGTTAGAAGCACTTCAATGGCCGGTTAATGAAGTTGAAGATTCCCCCGGAATCACTTGGTTAGAACTCTATGTTGACTTTGTTGTTGCGACGGGAGTTCGAACGCCAACATGCACTGGTTTTTTCAAGAAACAGATGATTTTTCAAAGAGCCATCGGAAGTGTTTTGCTCAAAGATAACCCCTTGATCGATCAAGTCAACAACTTCAGGTATGCTATTAGGGCGATTGCTTATCTTGCCAATGAGGTTGAAATTTTTCCCTTCAAGTGGTGCATCACGAAATGCAAAACCCTTTTGAACTTTGAGGGTGGCAGACCACAAAGTGGTGTCGCCCAGAGACCAACATTAATTCACCCAGATATCACCATGCAGACTTTGTATGAATTTCATTTAGGAGGACGAAGTGTTCAGACAGATGGCTCCAAGCTTGTATCAAAAATCAACATCCCAACAACACACGTGTCATTGCCTGTGCCACTGGTTGAGGATACCCCTTATGAAGCTAGGATCACCAGAGCCCTTCTAACTAGGTATCGGAATTGTGCACACAGAGCTCGGCAGCGGAAAAGTAATCAAGACTAAGGCTACAAGCTGGAACCTGGTACAATAAACCTCTTTTCTGAGGCATGTATATACAGAGTTTCTCTTTCAGGTATGGCCATTGCTCGGCACTCGTGTCAAGACAAACCTTGCTCACACTCCTTCCGGGGGGTCGGGGCAGGGACACTGCAGACGTTGCCGGCTATGGGTCAATATTAACCAACCAATAATGAGGGATAATCACCAGTAACAATAAGGAAAACAATGGTTAATGATGGGGAACCAGGGGTACGGGGTTTTGACCCACAACCATATGGCTTATAATGACCAAGCAAATCATAGGCAAAACTATGGTAAATGATGGGGGAACCAGGGGTCCAGGGTTTTGACCCAAAGCCATATGTTGATCTTATGGTGAATTCTCAACAGAATCAATGATGGTGCTTGGGCTATTCATCATATGGGCTCAGCGATGGTGCTTGTGGGCTTAACCAATTGATGTGGGCAATGTGGGCTTAACCCATGCTATGCAATCATGGGCTCAATGATGATCTTGTGGTTTCTTGCAATTTGTTGATGATGTATAAGAATTTCAGAACGACGGTTCAAGTTGTGATTGGTAGTGGTAGACATTGGTCAGGAGTGGCCGATAAATGATGGTTTGATAGTGATAAAATAGTATAGTTAGCATCAAGATGAGAAATCATGGCCAGAAAAAAAACAGCGACAACCACCAACTGCTAAAGATGGCTGATAATTATGGAAGTTGATGATGGGTTGTTAATCAGCCACGAGCTAGCTGTGGTTGATACTGAGGATAGTGAACATTGGCTGTTGGTTAACGGAAGTGAAGGAAATTTAAAACCCCCCGCCACATCCAGAAACCAAAAGTGGGACATAGCGGGACCCTCATACCGTAGGCGGACGGTTAAACCAAAGCCTGACCATTCAACATCGCCCGGCATGTTTTCAATGGTGAAGTGCTTGACGCAGGTTGGAGCGAACGGACAAACAAATTAGTCCAGCTCCACCAACTCAGTGGCACATGTTGGAACATTGAGATTTGGGGTCTGGTTTTGTTGTTTTCTTCCTTGGGTCGGAACTTGATGTTTTGTCCACCTGCTGTAGTACCACCAATCAGGATATCAGTGGTGATCACCCAAGACTTGGTCACTTGGTGTTTAACTATGTCAAGATCTACATCAACCACTAATGTTGATATGGCTGGTCAAATAACTGAAAAATAAGCACTATGTTTGATTACCAATAATGGTCCACCCAAGTGGTACTGTTTGATATTGGATGTTGTTCGATAACCACTTACCCATATTGTTAATGGGAGATCCATGTTGATAGATCATCCTCTAGCCATTTTCATAGCTGGTGGTTTACCATCAAGAAGAAAAAGGGAAGGTTATTCGCTGCTGGACCTGGAAGTACTTCATGACTCTGATGTTTAATTTCAACAATGATGTCTTCCTACCTTAATTACACTTAATCAATGGTTCCTAGTCCTAACCAATATCATTCACTGTTGGGTTGTCAAGTAGCTCTCTCTGCCCATCGGTCCGATGCAAATTTCCGGAGCCGGAGGAAGATGTGCGTAGAGGCGAGGGTCTTCGCTGAGAGATGCTGCGACGACGTCTGGGAACGTCAAGGCCAACATCCTCTCATTCGAGGCGATTGAATGACCGCCCGCCTGACGCACTTTTTGCGGCGTAGCAAGGGAGCGCCAGCCTAGATAATTCACTGACAGTCTCATATGTTTGCTCCCGTTATGCTTGTCTGGTTGGCGGTTGAACCATACCATCCCAATGAAAAATATGCGCAAGTCAACCAACCATTTGTCAAGAATTACTAGGGAAAGTAAAAAATGTCAATCAAACCACCAACCAGTAGTTGTTTCATCACTATGGTTGGCTATTATCCCCTATTAATCAATATATTTTCCTGCAAACAATGTCAGTTTCAAACCACCAACCAGTAGTTGTTTAACCACTATTGTTACTTATTATCCGCTATTATTAGAGTAATCATCATTCATGGTTATAACCCTTATGAAACTCCTATAAAACCCCTGTTTAACAACATGGTTCTATTTCTGGTTGCTCATTGTCCCCTATTAATGTTATATCCCTTAATTATCAAATACCTAGGCCCCTTGTAGTTAACCCACCAACCAGATCCAACCAGTCTGTTTCTGGCATCACCAGATTGGATCGCATCACCACTCCTGACACGCCGTTCGCGCCTCTGAGACTGTGAAGGGTGGCAAGCCGCCCTCTGCGTGGGGAACACCCACGAAGGCTAAAGTACCTCACGTCACGCGCGAGCCATTGGGCCATGGGGTTCTCCGAAGGCCATCCGTAGCCATCCTTTTGCCATTGTGGTACCCCCAAGCATCCCCAGCTTTGGGAGGACATATGGACTCAAATCTGGGCAAGAAGACATGCCATTGCCGGTTGTGCTAATGGCTTTAAGTATCTTTAAGTGATCAATGGCCTATTTGATGCTCAGTGGTTGATTCTCATCATTCAAATACTGGTTGTGTGATTTTCATCTTACTTCATGATGTGATTGTTGACAAAAAGAGATTGATGAAGGCATTGCTTCATGAACACAAAATCATTCCGAGTTGCCGATGGTTATTTAATCATGATAATTTTGACAGTTGACCAATGGTGTTTGACAATGCTCACTAATCATTTAACCACGAGTTGAGCCTTGGATCCTCCACAAATCTGGAGGTGCTGCTGTCTCACCAGGAGCTATCGCTGTGCTGACATGATGCTCCCAGAGAACACTGGGCAACTGCTCAACATGGGAAGGGATCATCAAATGTAGTGACCAGAAAGGATACAGAAGGGCAAGTTGTGCGACCAGTTTGCTAGTGATCACTGGTTTCCCAGGATTAGGGCAAGACACCAGGCAACTGCCACTTGTTTCCAAGTGATCACTGCTTTCCCTTTCAGATTCTCAGCTACCATTTGTCCAGTTCGGTAGCTCCAAACCGCTCCCCTGTAAAGGGCCAGAGGGGTACCCCTTGTTCCACAGCTCCCTCCCAACCACCAGCCAGCAAACACACTGGTGACTTGCACTGGTTACGATGGACCCCAAAACCTACCACCTTTCCACCTGTCTGGGTGTCGTGCCACGCATGACCAAATAGATATGCACCGGTTGGTCCGCATTCCTCGGTGCGCGCCACTGATCTGTGGCCCATGGCATACCCCAACAAAGCTCACCTCACCTTGCTGAAAAGATTTGGAAAAGGTGGGAACCTCAATTCGAAAATGATCATCTTTGGCGGGAACCTCCATCCAATTTTGCAACGATGTCAGTGACAAACCTGAGAATTGCAGGTTCGCATTTCAGCAACATAACGACACACCGACTTTAGCATTCTTTCGTGGGGAAAAAAAATCATTAGGCATGCCAACAAATTGAGTACTGTCGAACACAGATAGATTTCAAATAGATTTCCTTCAATTTCTTCTTTGAACATCTATTGGATACTTGGGTATACCAGGTAAACCCTTCACTTCCTGAGAGCCCCGAAACATATGAGCAGTTGCTTTGTTCATACATCCAATCGCACCACTTTGCCGGGCCTGACCCGGCCTCATTCCCAGTAGGAATGAACACGCCCTGGCCTTCCCAAAACAAACAACCGATCACGATTAACCACGAGTTTATCAGTGTTAAACATGACTAAATCATCATCATTGCTGTTATAATCAACCATCACTGAATGTCACTAACCACTATCAAAGAATGTTACTGCATCCAGTCTTGCCATTACCCATCATTGTCCATCCTTGAACACAATTACCCATCATTGTCCATCATCATCGACCACATCTTGCGGCGGTGGGGTCTAAACCCTCCACTGCTGAACATCACATAAAGGACCCAACAAGTCTTTGTTGGGATGTTCATCTTCCCGTTTTTGGTCCGTGTCAACCCATAGCTATTCTTAACCATTCTTAAACGTCACTATCCACCATCATCAGCATCATCAGCATCATCATCATCATCATCATCATCATCATCATCATCATCATCATCATCATCATTCACCACATGAATTTCTGCCTGCATCTGAGCCCCGGGCTGATATACCACCTCTTGGAACTGGAAGGTCTTCCTGGGCCAACAACGTGAGATGCAACGCGTTACGTTTTACTGATGGAACCACTGAAGATTATGAACAAGATAATCAACAAGTGTCTAATAACCATACAATGATCAACTAGCTTGTCGCTTTCTTGGTGGTTTTAACAGCTATGGCTATGGGTCAAGGCTTTAACGAACCAATCTCATGGGGGATAAAAACCAACCAAAAATAGGGAAAACTAATGGTTAATGATGAGGGAACCAGGGGTACAGGGTTTTGACCCACTGCCCTTTTCAGCTATTCAAAACCATCAACATAACTAACCAACAAGCATCTAATAGAGGATGTTGTTTGTCATGATATTACATAGGTTTTTACTATTAAACCCTTGGATGATGGTTAGGTAAATAGATGAGTATAGATTCTGATAGATGATGATAGATTCTGATAGATGATGATAGATGATGAGAGACGATGAAAAATGATGATAGATGAGAAATAATCAGATTATATACTGATAGCCGCGCTTAAGCACTGACAATGGTGGATGATGCTTTAGCCATTGATGCTTCGGAAGCGGCTTCGGCATGTCTCCACGCTTGAGAATACAATCAGGCCACATACCTTCAAGCAGGTTGCTGTTGAGCAGGATGGTCATTCAGCAACCATGGAACACAAAGGGGAAACTGTTTTTCAATGCTACAGTAATGGTAATTAAAAACCCTTTAGGGAATGCTTTTTAATGCTGATCACAATTATAACCCCTTTAATCGTTTGTCCTTTAATTTGCTTTTTCTCCAATGGTAATCAATTATAACCCCGATGTGCCAATCAATATGTACCAGAACTGGTAGTTACCCGAGTTGTAAACTATAAGTTAACTATCTTGGGGCATCACTTCCTACAAGATGGGGCCCCTGCTTGGCTAAGTTGGATTTTAACTAGGTTGACTACCAGTTCGGGTAGATATAACTATACTTATATGGTTTTATCACACTATAGTTTTGGTAGATATAACTACTAGTTTTGGTAGGTATTATTTACTTAAATGGTTTATACTTAGTTTTGGTAGGTATAACTATATATCTTGGGGCATCACTTCCTATAATCCCTATTGATCATTAGAACCGATCCTAGCTCAGGATTGGATGACGCCCCCCAAGGGTCACCCGAAGTGACACATCTGTCAGTTAGCTGATAAATTGGGCACCCCCATGGTGCTGGGTGGTGGATGTACAAAAAAACAGCTATGGTCATCAACTATTGGCATAGTTGGCCAATGAAGCAGAACAACAACATTGCTTCATATATAAGCTCATCGCTTGAATTCTCCGTGCAAATTGTTAATTATCACATTTCACTCGACAATGAGCAAGTAACAGCTGCAACAAATTGAATTCATGATCCATGGGCATTCAGAGGCGGCTCACGATCATTGTTGCAGGTAGGCTGAAGAAGGGTCCCTAGACTCCCGCCAGCATCAGAATTATGAACCAGCAGAAACGCATACTACGCATGTGTCACGTACTGAGTTAGTTGATGTTGGATTTCATGCTTTTTTGGACCATCCGACTATCCAATCTTTTGGTTTGAAACATATTCCAACCTCTCTGAACATGAGTCTAGCTCGCTCTACTTCAAATGGGCAAGCCACCGAACGCCTACCAGTTGGTAAGGACGTCACTTCACTCATGGGTTGGCTGCAACAACTGAGGGTAGAAACACCCGCATCCTACCCCCCCACCATCTCCCCCCCAAGAGCCCGACGGATGCATCACGGCTGCCAGCATGAGGGGAAGGCGGGCAGGCAGCGGAATACCTCACCATGCCCGTGGCTGGCTAGTTGGCATATGGGATATGAATCTGCAGCATGTATGTATATGATTCATGTATGTTTAATGTACACACATGTTTATGGAATATAAATTCAATATATTATAGGGATAACTATATGCAAAGATTTAATCATATTGTATGTATACATTGTATATCATATATGTCTATCACTGTATGTCTGTTTATAGCATCTATCAGGTTCCAATGAATCCTTAAATAGATGCTACGGCAGTTAAACAAACAAATTATCCAAAACAATGGGGCTTCCATTGGCCTTGGAATTCTACATCCACATCAAGCTATCATTGCGAACTGGTCCCTTTACAGGATCTTTGACCTATGCTTCGGGCCCTTAGCCGACACATCGCTGTACTCAGGGGTGTCATCCTCCCTGGCTGGCACCTCCAAAAAATGGTCAAAATCGGTTGGGAATCGACCAGTTTGGACCAGTAGTTGTGTAACCCTCACCACGAATCCCCCGCGCAGGCGAGGGCAGAGTTTTGAGATGTTGGGGTCAGCCATGCATCAAGACAAAATCCTGCATAACTGAGCAGTAATTGGAAATATGGCATGATATCTAATAATGAGCATGATTAGAATGATGCATAATAAAAATCCACTATCACAATTTGAAATCTCTAATCAACCAAGCTGGTTGGTTGGCCGTAAATGGTCCCTGTTTTAAAAAACCGTTGTTTATGATTTGTTTAAATCATGGTTTCTCCAGGGGTACCGCTAAATCATCCTTTCTCACCCGCTTTTGGTAATACACCAACCGTAGCTTCGGGGGTTCCCTATGGCTTGAAAAACCCACCAAATCACTGTTCATCTTCGCAAAAAAAAGGTCTGATTAAACAATTGAGTCACTTCAATGTTAACCATTTAATTCATATAAATTATCCATTTATATATATATATATATATATTCTTGAAAAAAAATTCAATCCTGTATCAATGGCGAGCTCCCAAGGCAACAGCAACCAGGTCTCCGACCGTGTCGCTCCACCCAAACCAGCATCCTCGCATCAGTGCAGTGGCGTGGCAACCGGGGCGAGTTCGACCCGTGGCCTATCCGCGTGAGGGTGAAGATCATGGCTTAGAAACTGCTGGTATCAGACTAGTAATGTCTCAAACATGTTTATAGTGGTGATTTACTTCCACTCGGCCACTTGGTAATGGTAATTGCCACTTGGTAATGTGGCAAGCATGATGGCTAAGGCAACCTATCGCTGGAGTTGCCGCAAAAAAACGGAATCGCTACCAGCCCTTGGTTGTGACATAAATCCAAGGCCTACAACTGCCTGTTGGTTCTTTACCCTAACCTCCCCAATTCTGGGTGGATATGAACCTCACCCTGCATCCTTGGTCTAGCTGTTGGTGATTGTCACTGCTGAATGAAATGGGAAAATTCGAAATTTTGAATCTTGTGAACACACACACATCCGATATGGCTGCCTACACTTATAGGTGGCACCCCTCAGCATCCCAAACATGTTTAAGTTTTGATGCGGAATAGATCCATTGTGAATGTAAACCACTTGTGGATGTACCCACGTGGGTCAGTTGGAACCCCTCTTTCCCATCGACATTGGAGCTGCCTCCAGGATGGACATGCCGAGATCATCATTCACTTCAGCTGAACATTTGCTGTGGCTGTGGTTTTGAAACATGAAATATCCATCACAAACAATTCGTTAACATCATTAACCAGCATAAATCAAGTGAAACCATTAGTTCACCGTCATTTATTGCTCATGTAATGGCTATGCATCATTGATCACTACTCATTAACCGGGATAAACCCTTAGTTAACATTATATAGTTAACCATTGCCAATCATCCAACAAATGGAAGTACATTCAACTGTCGGGCCCCCATGGTTACCAAACAGTGATGCGGTGACAGAAAATGAAGAGGAACCGCCAAACAAATCCAGCAACTGTGATGTTTCCCAGGGTGTGATGTACCCCGAACCTTCAGAATTTGGAATTCTCTGTTTTGGTTCTTGAAACTTAAAACCACACTTTTTCACTCACTGGATAAAGGGAGGTCTGAAGGTCTTGGTTCATCGCCATGAGCAGCAGCATGACCCTGGCTGAATTGACTGCTAAGCCAGGAGATATGGACCACCTACTGGCCATGATTCATATCATCTGGCTCTACTAGCGATTAATTGGGGCTCCATTGTTAGAACTGAGGATTACAAATCATTACGAATCTCACCCTTTTTCAACGATCATTAGCTCGCAATATTCAGGGTCAAAATTGGAAACCCCCAAAAACATCCAAAAACCATTGGTTTATCCTACATTTCCATCCATTACCATTACAAATGGCCATATGGATCCACATGGTCAGTCTCAATACAGCTCAGTGGGCCATATCGAGGGTCAATCATTGTGACCCGTACCCACGCATCTCCGCGCCGACCGCTGGCCCCTGAGCACCCCAGCTCATTCCGGACCAACTTTCCTGGCCGACCAACGGTGGCCGGTGGCCAACGGTTCAGGGAGCATGGCCGGCGAGCCGAGTGCCCAGGTAAATCAATGGCTTCTGCTACGAGTGGTCACCCTTTGGCATGAACATCCAACCAGAATCAACCAGGTATACATACCACATGTTATATTTCATAAGTGCCCAGGAATAAATGCTTAATTTAAGAACAGTTCGACCATTTGGTGGCACACCTGGTTGCTCACTCGCTCCCCCTTTCAAGGGCGCCCTTGAGGATACCCCTGGCGAAGCTCATTGCTCCCAACCAACAGCCAGCTATTGATAACAACACATTTGACCAACTTCAACAAAGGCAATGACGATAATTCATCATAATTCATCATTGGTTCTGAAACACTGACACCTGCTGCTTGATTCCTAGCCTCATGCCCCAACTACCACGGCTTCTGGTATTCAATCGTTCATCATATGAGCCAGTGGTTCATACCTATCACGCATAGGATATGTAAACATCCCAAGAAAGAGCCGTAGATCCGTAGATCTGACGATGATCAAGCAAGGGCTTTGATAACTGCTGAGGTATTTTGCCCCCTGCCAACCCTAGAGCTGAAAATGATAAAGCGTCCAGCATCGTCCAACGTTAGGCCGAGCTTGGCTACAACACACTGGCAGGGAGAAGTAACAAATCAAGTGCATGGTGGCGGTTTCTGCGTCCGATGTGCCAAAGAGTTCCGACAAGGACAAAAACAAAAACACCACCACAACCACCACAACCTCTACCAACAACAACAACAAAAAAAACAACAACAACAAATACACAAACAACAACAACAACAACAACAACAACAACAACAACAACAACAAGAACAACAACAAGAACAACAACAAGAACAAAAACAAAAACAAAAACAAAAACAAAAACCAAAACAAAAACATATACAAATGCAACAACAACAACAACAACAACAACAACCACAACCACAACAACAACAACAACAAGAAAAACAAAACCAACAACAACAACTGCTACTGCTACTGCTACTGCTACTGCTACTGCTACTGCTATTACTACTACTACTACTACTACTACTACTACTACTGCTACTACTACTACTACTACTACTACTACCACAACTACTGCCACTACTACTACTACTGCTGCTACTACTACTACTACTGCTACTACTACTACTACTGCTACTACTACTACTACTACTACTGCTACTGCTACTGCTACTGCTACTGCTACTACTACTACTACTACTACTGCTACTACTGCTACTATTACTACTATTACTACTATTACTATTACTACTACTACTACTACTGCTGCTACTACTACTACTACTATTACTACTACTACTACTACTACTGCTGCTACTACTACTACTACTACTACTAGTACTACTACTAGTACTGCTACTACTACTACTACTACTATTACTACTGCTACTACTGCTGCTGCTGCTAGTACTACTACTACTGCTGCTACTGCTACTGCTACTACTACTACTACTACTACTACTACTACTACTACTACTACTACTACTACTATGACTACGACTACGACTATGACTACGACTACGACTACGACTACGACTATGACTACGACTACGACTACGAGTACGAGTACGACTACGATTACGATTACTTCTACTATACAACTACGGGTGAAGGGCGGGACATCCGGTCTGGGGGTATTCCACTGGTAGCATGTCCGTATGGCGGCGCAACAGAACATGATGCTAGTGAACATGAGGATGGTGGAGGTGAAACTTTCTAGTGCATGATCAAGGTCATCAAGGAAAGTTTTGAGGTTTTAGACTTTTAGGGTTTAGGGCCTGAAAGGGCGCAGAGCCGAGTAGTGTTCACATCTTGTTTGGTCCTTGCTTGCTTCATCTCACCCACCCAGGTATACCGTTTTCATTCGAAGGTGTATACACTTTTTGAAACCCTACTTGCTATCGCAATTCTTCCCCCAATGTTGTCTTCCTCTTGTTCCCCCCTTCTCGGTGTACTTCTTTGCTTGTTGGCTTGGTTTTTGAGCTTCCGGGGTACTCTTGAAAGCTTCTGGCGGCTTCCGGGAAAGCAATTTCAAAAAGAAAGCTTCCAAAGCCTCCCCGGGCAGGATTTAGAGGAAAACGGTCAAAACCCTTGATTCCCGAAAGAAAACTTTAATAGCAGAAATCCAGCTTTCTTTTCAAATCTTTGAGGAGCCAAAAAGAAAGAAATAAAGAAATAAAAGAAAAGAAAAAGAAAAGAGAAAAAAGGGGAAAGAAAAGACAATAGAAAAGAAAAGAAAGGGAAAAGAAAATAGAAGGAGAAAAGAGAAGAAAAAGAAGCAAAACACAAGGGACCTGACCCTAAACCCCAAGGTTTTGACCCTAAACCCTTTTAATTTAAAGGCTCGTGACCTGGTAAAAATACATAAGATATACTTGTTTAGGGGGGTGGATGATCAAAGCAATCAAATGCCCCAGCCCCGCAAAATTATATGTTGCAGGATGAAGCTCATAATGGGTTTTAAAAAGTTTAGACAAATGTGAGTGGCTTACAAACCACGCTGCCCACTCCTCGGGAGCAGTTTACCAAAAAAAAGTCTGCCGACATGGCGTCGGGTTCCGATGATGTACTTGTCAGTGTTGAATTTAGTTTCATGTCAACTTTATGGTTGATATCAAAAAGTATAAAAAAATCTTCGTCAGCCGTTAGGCCGCTTGACCGACAAACAGAAAATTACAAAACATTGCGCCTGCGCAGTCAAAACGCACATCTCCGGGCAGGACATCCGGTCTGGCCGCACTACCCATACTCCTCCTACTCCTACTCCTACTCCTTCTTCTACTCCTACTCCTTCTTCTACTCCTACTCCTTTTCCCACTACTACTACTACTACTACTACTACTACTACTACTACTACTACTACTACTACTACTACTACTACTACTACTACTACTACTACTACTACTACTACTACTACTACTACTACTACTACTACTACTACTACTACTACTACTACTACTACTACTACTACTACTACTACTACTACTACTACTACTACTACTACTACTACTACTACTACTGCTGTAAGAACTGCTGTAAGAACTGCTGTAAGAACTGCTGTAAGAACTGCTGTAAGTACTGCTGTAAGAACTGCTGTAAGAATCAAAGCAGCAACAACGCCAGCAACAACAAGAACCACCAGCACAGCATAAATCGTCCCAACATGAAGCAACAAAATCCATAGCTTGCGACACCAACGCAGCTTTGTTTGCCTTGGAACACGTCTTTGGTGAGCTCCAACATCAGTTCTCGAGGCAGAGTGTCAGTCGCGAAGAAGGATTTCCTTGGTGCGTTTCCTTCACTGGTGAAGCTCAGAGGGAGGCCTATTCTAAGGGGTTGCTTCGTTGATTCAGCTATATGATGTAGTGGTAGTTGACTTCTATCAATGAGTTAAAGCACGCATAAACTAAAATCTGTGTCTTTCCCAGCAAGCATCAAAGTTGTCTCACGCTAGATTTGAGCATTGTGGACAGCCCCACCGTGCAATCTTTGTAAGCATCTAGTAGGCCCATTGGGATTTATGGCCCTAGTGAACCAGTGTGGGAACCCCCAAAAACCAGGTGGTTCCCATCAATGACAAGCAACCAGGAATTCAAATGAACTACTGTTCAAATGTTGATATCCAACCGGGACCTTGGAGGTATGGAAACCTTAATACGATCAAGGAAGGACAGTACGGCTGGAGGACCATTCCATGCTGATCCGAAGAGACACAATATGTATATATGTATATATATAAACACTATATAATTTGCTAAACTAACTTAGGAATGGAAAATCCACCATGTACAATCGTTTACACTGCAAAAAATGGTGTTGTTAGGCTTGCAGGTTAGTTTGCCAGGGTGTAACCAAAAGAATGTGTGTCAACGAATGACAGCAATAAATATAAGCCATCATTCACCATCAATCAATTTTACCAAGTATGACTGACTATCATGACTTGAATGGTTCATCATCATGAAACATCATTCAACCACCATTTAAGTATCATTGAACCATCATTGCTCCCATCATTAAACCATCATTGAACCGTCGATTTAACCACTATCAAGCTCATCATTGAATCGTCCTTTCACCATTGTCAAACCCCCATCATTACCCGTCCTTTCACCAACCCCCATCATTACCCGTCCTTTCATCATCATTAAACCATCATTTAAGCATCATGAAACTTCACAATTCACTGTCATCCTTTCACCATCATTTCAATCATTTCCTTTAACCATCATTTCACCATCCTTTAACCATCCTTTGACCATTTATTCAATACATGGGGCAGTGGATCAAAACCCTGTACCCCTGGTTCCCCTACAAGTAACCAGGCGATTTTCCCTATTATTGCTGGTGATTATCCCCCATTAGTTGGTTGGTAAAAGCCATAAATAGCTGGTAAACCTCCTACTATTGTTACTCATTATACCCCATTTTTACCCGTTAACCAGCCTGTTTACCAGTGTTGTTGGTTGGTTAAAGCCTTGACCCAGCTCGCCATATTCACCAATCATTCACCATCAGCCAAGCTTCAGCTGTGAAGCATCTACTCTAACTTCGCCCGCGTGGGAGGCACGTTGCACCTGAGAGCTGCGATTTTGGTGGGTGGATGACGGAGACAAAGCGAGATCAACATTGGTTGAAGCTGGGATACTTGATTTAAGAGCTGGGCAACTTGATTTATCAGCTGAGCAACTTGATTTATGAGCTGAGCAACTTGATTGATAAGCTAGGCAACTTGATTGATAAGCTGGGCAAGTTGATTTATAAGCTTCAAGCAACAGCAGGCAACTTGATTGCTGGTGAAGCTGGTGCTTGGATGTGCTTTGTGATAAGTTGAATCTATCCCGTTTCAAGGCTGCAAAATTGATCCCTCCGAATCGCTGAGATAGCAACCACTTCATCACCTATAAGTTGGCTAATTATCATAACCCCCATTACTGGTAGTTATATAACCCTTGTTAGATTGGTCAACCACCAGGCGTCAACCACCATGGTTTCATCCCGCCGTCGTGTCGCTCCTACGGCGAGGTCGTCGGCTCTGCCACCGAAGCACCGCTTTTTCGAAGGCCGTGGTGGATTTGACGCTGAGCCGCGCGTGGTCCGAAAACTCCTGTCGTGCGGGGAGCGGCCCAGCGTGGTCAGCCATGTTGAGATGATAGGGTGGAACCAATGCATAACAGGAGTAGAGATGATAACTGGTGATATAAAGGTATTTCCAATAGTTGATGATAGATGGTAGGAGAAGAGATGTTTATAGTACGAAAGCTCCAACACTTCAGCACTACAAACTACAATTAAGCAAACGTATTTAATGTTTGAGAATATTCAAACATATTCAAACATCAAACCGTTTTGATTTCCCCTCTTGGCAATCAACAAGAATGGGGTACTCAAAATCATGAAACAACCCTTGGACCCTTGGGTTTGAAGGTCTGATGGCCGCCAAGGGGAAACGCATGATGGCGTAAAACCTTTATAGACGGCAGGGTTAGCAATCATGACTATGACAATGACTTTGGCCATCATGATGATAATGACGATGATGACGATGACGATGATGACGATGAAGATGAAGATGAAGATGAAGATGAAGATGATGATGATGATGATGATGATGATGATGATGATGATGATGATGATGATGATGATGCTACGACGCTACGATGAGTGCTGCCACCGACCCCCCTCCACGGCCTTAATGAGGCCGTAACGTTTGTTCAACTCGGCCTGCGCCCTATCGACCCCCGTCAAAGTGGTGATGACCTGTGGCCGCTGGACCCAACATGATTTCTCTCGTGCGAGTGGCTTGTGAGAGGGGAGTTTCTCAAGCCATAACTGAAATGCCTATGGGTCAATATTAACCAACCAATGATGGGGGTTAATAACCAACAATTTCATAGGCAAAATAATGGTTAATGATGAGAAACCAGGGGTACAGGGTACCTCCAAATCATCCAGTTTATTACATTCATTACCCCTTTATGGTAATAAACCATGCATTTTGGGGGCCCCTATTTTGAGAAACCATCATAGTATAAGTTGTATTCACATTGGCAACATCGTTCAGAGATCGTTCAGAGAGACGCCTGGAAAGCGGGTATGCACCATTCATGGATAGCATATTCTGACTTGTTTTCCCGCAAGCATCTTGTCTTTCCTCAGGAACACAGTCATATGCTTGAAGGAACTCTTCTCACTTGGGACCCACTTCCTGATTGCACAGAAGGTTATCCTCCTGCAAGCAGTTCGCAAATCAATACTCTCAGGTGGAGTTCAGAAGATTTGGTGACTATGACACATTTGGAGGCTCCTTGTTCCTTCATCTTTGGCAGGTCCAAAGTTCACATAAATCTCATCACTTCTCAAATCTTCTCAGCAGGGACAACTCTTCACCAAAGACACAGCACAAGGAATGAGAGCAATCGTCTTGTGGCTTTGCCCATGGCCCTGATCTTTTTGGTCTGGTTGATTACTGACTATTTCCACAATGAGCTACCATCGGTGTCCATCACAATTCCAGCAGAACCAAAGTCCAGCAGTTGTGGTGAAAATAACTCGTTGGTAAACACAATCTGGCCAATAAATATCAATTAATCTCACCTCATGCCTCGAAATCGGGAGCAACAATGCTCGTTCTCGAGATGTTATCGTTGATGCAAAGATAGTCAACTGACCTTTGGGTCCAATGCCTTGAACTTTCAAATCCGAATCACGACAAACACAACGGAATGGGGTCTGATGGGAAAATCCACTTGTTGGAACCCCCTACCATTTTCGGTACCGTCGGGTTTCGAACGAGTCGAGACGTTCCCATCCACCAGTGCACCCGTTGTGAAACATGCGACTTGGCGGTATCTCCCGGGCCACCACGAAAGCCGAGGCTGGGATGAGATTCGTGTGGAGTGGTTGTGGCACATGATTTGGCTATGGGTCAATATGAACCAACCAGTAATGGATAGTATTTGGAGAAAATAACCAGTAATTAATAATGGGGAAAACAAAGGTTCATGATGGGGAACCAGGGGTTTTGACCCACGGCCATTTGTTCCATCGGTGTTTTGGTTTTTGTTGGCATGGTTGTTTCTCAAAATCATGTGGTTTCCACCCAAAAATTGTCGATTGGTTGTTGGCATGGTTTTGTCCACCCACAAATTTGTCATATATCTTGTTTCTCAAATTAGGGGTGAGAAACCAGCATACGGTATGTGATGGTTTACAGCTGCGTTGCGAAAAGAAGTGAACTTTTATTGGGTGTGCTGGTAAAGTACAAAATTTCCCAGAAAAGAACATTTCCTAGAAAAGAAAGGGTAGGGCTCAAGCATGATTCTTCACCATCACTAGTCATCATTGACCAGAACCATTCCTAAACCACTGCCAAACACGATGAAGCATGATCATGACGAAGCCTTAATCACCAGCCATTCTTCTGCCATGACTGTGGAATCCTTATGGATCAATAACCACAATCAAGTAAGTATGACTTGACAAGAACCCCTGGCACCACCACCACCACCAACAACAATCACCATGGCTGAGGCTCTCAGCATGGACGTGCCCCAAAGACCCGGGGGCCTCTGACATGATGATGCTATTCACCACCTGAGCAGGGCTTGATTTTTGTGGATTTTCTTCATGGTAGCGGTGAATTCCGATTGATGATGATGAATCACGGCTGCCAATGGTTGATAGTTGCTAATGATTAATGCTTGATTATGGTAAATGATTGTTAAGCATCTCATGATGATGATGATGATGATGATGATGATGATGATGATGATGATGGTAATCTCATGGTTTACCTCATGGTACATGATTGTTGTTAATTAATATGGTTGGTGATGATGGTGATGATGATGATGATGATGATGATGATGATGAATCATGGCTGATAATGGTTAACTCCCCAATGCCCCTAATGCAGAAAAAACACTTTTCACCCCGAGAGCGCACAGATTTCCAATGACCACGGCTTTGTTGGGTTCAGTAGTACAGGGGTCCAGAAATGAAAGGATACTCTCTTACAAAACTGTGGAAGTTAAAGCTGAAGCCTGAGCCCTGTAAAATGATGATCCTAATAAGGAAATGTTGCCGTTTTCGACAGGACCATTGCACAAACTATGTAATTCATGCTGACTATGCCAATGGATACTTGCTATCGATAATCCTTACACATTGTGGATATAGGTTTGTCCAAAACTGGTATAACCTAAAAAAGTTGTGTTTCCTGTTAACAGGCTATCATTGGATGGTAAGTAGGTACCACCACTACTGTATCTTTGGACAACCCCATACAGGAGAATCGTAGCTATTCTCTATAGACAAGTGCAGCATGGCTTTTGGACATGGATAATTTGTAATAATTCAGGTAAGTTCTTTGGGTGGTGACAACAAATTCGCATGCCAGTGAAGGGCAAAAACACATCTAAGGTCAGGTCAAAGAAACGCAAACATTCTATCAACCATCATTTGCCACCGTGCTTGGCTATCGTTGCTTAGCATTAAAAATATTCTACAGGTATCTACAGATTACCGCACCAAGGCTGGCCTCTGGAACTCACCTTTTTAGACAAGGAAATCACCAGCTTGGAAGGTAACTTCTAGGGTAAAACCTTGCGAATTGCGGGGCAGCTCTCTGTTGAAACACCTCTCCAAACATCCACTGAAATACACTGAGCCCGCCACAGTCCCCACAATCCTGAGATGGACGGTGAAAGATCCCCAGTGGTGGTCCGCCGTCAAGTCCGACTGTTGATTTTACTTCCCATGTGACTTGCCAAGATGTGTATCGCGGTACATGAGAGAAAACGATAGATGTATTATGTACAGTATACATATATATATATATATATATATTTGTATATATATATATATATATATAGATGTATATATATACATATATTTGTACATATATATAGATGTGTGTCACAATATATATATATATATATGTATATATATACACACATATATATATGTGTGTCGATATATATATATATATATGTATAGATATATATTTTTAAATATATATATATATATTTGTATTTATATGTATAAATATATATGATATATATATATATATAGAGAGAGAGAGAAATTGTATGTATATCATTGTATATGAATTGTTCCTAGTCTATACTCAATTGTAGCGTGTTTCAGTCTCAAGGCCGCAAAGGGAAGGACAGTACTCCTGGGTTCCAATCCAAATTTTTTTCACTTTTCGCCAGTTGTTACTTGAACAATTAGTTGATCCACTTACCAATTGAAGCCAATAAATCCATCACCAGGTCATACATCCATTGTCATCCATGGTCGATTGACATTTGAGAAACCTGGGAATGTTCACGGTTTAGCCTTCCAGTTTCTGAAGTACCAGCGTTACCTCTTGAGTTCCACGTGGGTTTCCTTCAACAAGCAGCTATCGACTCTCACCCAGTGGTATGCCCCTTATACAACAAAAATCTTGGTCCGGCCCTGGAATACGGCTGACTTTTTTTTAGGGACAATCATGGGTGCAACCAGTCAATGATCATTGAATCAGATTGGGAAACTAGGCGCTCTCATCATCAACCAGGTATTTTGTCATCATTGGCACCACTTCATTGCACTTCTGGTGGACCAATTCTGGCGTCAGCTGGGCCCCTAAGATGCATCGCATTCATAGCAACCCGAGTGACATATAGGGACCCTCGTCAAACATGGCCGGCGATTATTCATGAGGCCATCATTTGACCACTATGAGCAGTCATATGGCTGCTTTGTTCCCCATCACCCACCATTGTTTTCCATATAGTTTATTGGTTATTATCCACCACTATTGGTTGGTGAATAGGGATGTTGCTCAAGCTTTGCCCTTTTTCCAACTGCACTCCATTTCGACAACATGGCCTATTCTGGACTGGCTTTATAAGGATACACTGCTGCAAGGATACACTGCTATAAGGACACTGCGAATTCAGATGCTTTTGTTCGAGAACTTCCTCCTTCGGACTGCTATCAACGACCATTTGCTTCCTCCTGGTGATTTTCACGCTCCAAAAGCTCATCCAGGTGGATTTCGGTCAATACAAGCTCTACTGAGTTTCTCCGACATTGACGCAGCTCCAGTATGTCAACCCTCCTGGATGTGGATTGCGCACCGGTTTTGGCTTTTTTCTCCCAATTGGCAACGGTCGGCTGGTAAAGAACTACCTTGCCCTTGTGGCTTCTTGGCGTCAGCTTTGCTGCGCCCCCTTTCAGTCTTGTGCTGTTCTGTTTTTCTACCTGGTCACCTGCCACTACTTCCTCCTCAAGGTCTACTTCGTTCTATTGGCTTGCGTCTGACATTTTTGCTTTGGCATTCGCTCGACAACTGGGTATTTTCTCCTGCAACTACAGGGCCATGAGCTGGCGGGGGCCGCCATTGGCGTGCTGGGAGACAGCGGTTGCGCTACAACAAGCGGTCACGAACCCCGCCGAGCGTCACTGGGAATTCCTCCACAATGGACAGATCTCCCTTCTGTTAGTTTTCTCACTCATCGGGGCGTTGGGTTCCACCTATCCTGATGTTTCCGACCCAGTGTTTTAGGTGCTGGAATGTAAACAGCCACTGGTACTTATGCTGCTGCTCCGCTATGATATTGTTTTCTTTGCTTTTGATTCTCATCCATTGGCCATTTGCTGCTGTCATGTAGATTCCCTAGTGGTTGGTTAATATCGACCCATAGCCATATCTAATACCCATTAACATCTTCAGGAACCAACCACTGACTCATCTCCAAAGCCCCGACGTCAAATTCGTTGCATTATCCCGAGCTTGGTTTCGCCCTGTTCATAGCATCTATGGTCAGCACTTCCCCCAAGCTGTGCACCGGTGGTCACGAAACCATATTCACTGCAAATCACATGCACGGTTCCAAAAGCTGCTTCTGATGAATTTTGCATGGCGGATGATGGATGATGGATGATGGATGGTGGATGGCCGATGATGGATGATGGATGATGGATGATGGATGATGGATGATGGATGATGATCATGATGATGATGATGATGATGGTGGTGGTGGTGGTGATGGTGATGATGATGATGATGACGATGATGATGATGACGATGATGATGATGGTGGTGGTGGTGGTGGTGATGTTGATGACGATGAAGAAGATGACGACGATGACGATGATGATGATGATGATGATGGTGGTGATGGTGGTGGTGGTGAAAGTGGTGGTGATGGCGAGGGTGATGGTGATGATGATGACGATGACGATGATGACGATGACGATGACGATGACGATGATGATGATGATGCTGATGATGATGGGGATGATCATGATGATGATGATGATGGTGGTGATGGTGGTGGTGGTGATAGTGGTGGTGATGGTGAGGGTGATGGTGATGATGATGACGATGACGATGATGACGATGACGATGACGATGATGATGATGATGATGGGGATGATGATGATGATGATGGATAATGGATGATGGATGAGGATGATGATGGATGATGGATAATGGATGATAGATGATGATGATGATGATGATGATGATGATGATGATGATGATAATGATGATGATGACGATGATGACGATGATGATGATGATGGGGATGATGATGATAATGATGATGGATGATGGATGATGGATGAAAGATGATGGATGATGATGATGGTGGTGATGATGGTGGTGGTGGTGGTAGTGGTGGTGATGGTGAGGTCACTCCCATGTCTACATCCCCTAGCAGCAAACGCTTGTTTTGAGGTTGCGCAAACTGTCATCCTATCATCCTCCATGTGGCATCACCTTTTATGATGCCACCTTTGTCACATTGGTTTAACCAACATGACTTCGTGATGGGTGTTCCATCACATTCCCCCCCAGCTTTGTCCAAACACTGGAGGTGCTTGGGGACGGTGGTGGGTCTCAAACTTGGGCCGAACACTAGATTCGACCGGTCATGACGATCAAGGAACACGTTCCATTCTTCGTCACTCCCATGTCTACATCCCCTAGCAGCAAACGCTTGTTTTGAGGTTGCGCAAACTGTCATCCTATCATCCTCCATGTGGCATCACCTTTTATGATGCCACCTTTGTCACATTGGTTTAACCAACATGACTTCGTGATGGGTGTTCCATCACATTCCCCCCTCTTTAGATGATGAACTCACATCACCTATTCTCTACCAAGGATCCTCCCATTTCGTCTGACCTCTCTTTTTCTTAAACTTATCCTTCTCAGGCCTATCTCCTTTCGCTTCCTTCGAAGTCCTGGCCAACTTGAGTTCCTGATCCATCTCCCCTGCCTTTGCCATCAGCTCGTCTAGGACCAAGAATTCTATTTCCTCGAATTTCTTGTTTATCCTTCTGTCTGGATTGAAACCCTCAAACTCTTCATTAGTGAGAGCGTCTGCTTCGCAATTTTGTCCTCTCGGAATCCAACCCAGATTCAACTCCAAACTCCTTTCCTTCAGTTGGACCGCCAACTCCATGACCACTATGGAGAGCGGGTACTTGCAACTCATGAAGTGTTGCAGTACATAGGTATTGCCTAGATTGTCCGTACTGGCCGACAGCGACATGGACTGAAGGCAACCCTCTTTGCTCCCATCCACCTCGAAAAGAATGACAGCGGTCAGAACCGCCACCAACTCGAGCGAAGCAATGTTACGGAACGGCTCCCCTTTCAAGTACGCCCAAGGGGCCGACTTCCTATCCAGATGGATTGAGAACCACCTGCAATCCCTTGTCGAGCCGTCCGATCCTACCTCCCAACCTCCAATCACTATCTTGTCTTGCTCCGCCTTAGCATCCACTCTGAACGCTTCCTTCGAGTACTCCTTCAATTGCCTGGGCCTCGACATGGGCTCACTCTGTACCTCCCTCATCACATACTGTAAAAGTATGCATACCGCCTCCGGAAACTTGGCGTAAGTTCCCGGAGCCAACATGGCTGCCCACGCGAAGAGTGGCCCCAGGAAGGGCCTGACATGTTGCAGAGCCCCGGCAACAAACCCGAACCGCCCGAGGGCAGACTTCAGATCCCTTCCTGTAATTCCTCCCGCTGTACGGTGCTTTTCCATCCACTCCAACATCCACCGCACCTTCCTTTCCGAGATTCCTTTGGTGAAGTCGCCAACATCAAGTTGGTAACCTATCCATTGCACCCTGGGCCCTCCTCTAACCTTCTTCCAAGAGATCGGAATCTCAAGGATCTCCAAACAATACATCCAGAACAGAAGCCTTCTCCAAAAGAACTCGCCTGTCGCGGTTGCCCACCCGTCATCGGCAAACAACAAGTGCAGCACTCCGAGGTCCACACCACTGAGCCTGTGTATCAACCTCACAACACAAGCCGCCAGCTTCTGCCAATGATTCCGCAGAGGCTATACCAAAGGTACCTCTTGTGTGGAGGAAGACACACCCTTCCTCCCCCTCTCCTGGCAGCCTGAATGCTTGGTACCCCCAGTCTCTCCTCTTGACCGGAAGCAGCTTGTGGGCCTTAGCTATGTCGTACAGGAGACTGCACCTCGCTGCACTTCTACCTTCCCTCGAGGCTCTCTCGACCTCCATCAAAATTCCCGAGGCGTCATCGATCATCGGGAACCTCATCCGGTCCCTCACTCTTATCCTGTGATTCACGTCCACAGAGAAGGAACCATCGTGCACGATTCGCACAACCGAAGATCCGAGCTCCTTCGGAACCGCGCCGAGCGCTGCAACAGCCAGCCTCCCCTCATACTCCTTCCTTGCGTCCTCAAGACTCATCTTCTTGATGAATCCCGCCTCCACCTCCTCCATGACCTGTCTCTTGATATCTTCAGAGTTCTCTTCGGCCGAAAGGTAGTTACTCGCCTCCGAATCTCTGAAGATTTCCTCAGTGGGGTCCAAACTCCACTTCACTTTTTCCTCAAAGACTGCTGGCACTCTTGGCATGGTCTCATCCACACCAAGACTAACACCTTCCTCCACGGCCTCGATGATCCAAGTCCAATCCTCATCCTCCACCACATCCAGCATGGCTGCCAGACGTCTGAAGTTGACCTCTGCTGATCGATCCTCGTCCCTTCTTTCCGGTGACCTCCCCATTCCTTTTAAGAGATCATCGACCCTCTTCCTTGCTTCCCCCATGGACTTGCCAAATGGGGATTCCTTTCTCTTGCCTCCTGCCAGTGACCAGAAGACATCCTTGACTCCCTCGTCGTCCTTGCGGTCCAGACTCAAAATCCATTTCAGAAACTCTTGCTTGCAGCAAGCTGCCAAGCTAACCGCCTCCTCCTTGACCAGTGGACACCTCCTGTCCACTGGCCACCTCCCTGGTGAGCAAAGCCCCCCTCCGTCGTGGATAGTCCTAAATTTTCCTTTGTAGTAACATCGGATGGGCCTCCCCCACCCGATCTGACCGGTGCCCTTCATATCTCTGGCCCCGCTCACCTGGGCGTTTTCCTCCACCTCGTCTTTCCAAGCCCTATGCTCTTCCTTGTGATTAGTCTGTTCCTCTTGGCCATCCTGAGAGCAAGATGGTCCTGCAGCGTCCTCCTCCTTCTTCTCACTTGGCTCTTCCCCTTGGCCCACTTTAGAGGAAGATGACAAGTGAGCCACCACATGTCCCATGGCTGCAGTCGCAATGGCCTTGTCCAAAGCCGCCGGATACGCATCAGTACCCGTCGTGCGGAAACCTTCATCGTTGGATTTTCGAGCCAACGACAACTTCACAGAACATGAGCAGTCCTTTGCCAGGGGTCCCATGTACCGCCCGGCCTCATCCATCACTGGCCAGTCTTGCGGTCCCCATCGCAAAATCTCCTCGCTCGTGGCCAGCAACCTCGTCGGTTTCCTCCAACCAGCGCCCCAACAACACTGGTTGATAGCCACTGTCCTCAAAGAGTTGGTGGGGTCATCCACTAAATCCCGCAAAGCTTGAATCTGCCAGATGCTGGCAGGTTGAAAGGTCAACCTGTCCTCTTCTCTTACTACCACTCCTAAATCCTCCGGGTGCTCCCCAAACATAAACAGTGGTATCCCATCCTCAGCGACAGGTCTCTTCTGAACCATCTCCCAAACCCGAAGCGCAAAACGCACTAGCACATTGCCTAGCTCCAAGTCCTTCTTCAACCTGTCGCTCAACCATGGAAAGCCCCAGAGGTAATGACGATTTCGAAGAGGAGGAGGGCCTCGCATGTTGGCAGCACGGACACGACTCCAAGTGCTGCAGGGGGGTGTGCAAAGTACAATGTGAAACTTACCCAATGACAAGTGCTTCAAGATACCTTCTTGCAACTCTACACTAGTGAGGTCATCGTTGGCATCCCTTTTGATGTCAACCTCCCTGATGTGCACTTGCCAACCCTTCTCCGCTGCCATTTTTCGCAAATGAGCAATGACAGAGGTGTCTCTCTCTCGCCCTGCGAACAGGTACAAGATCTTCAGAGTGAAACAACCAGCTTCCTGACCAAAATGGTCGCTGGTCGGCCTTGCTTCACCCTTCCCCTGGCTCCTATCCAAGGGAAGCTCCTCAACCGGTCCCCCCGGAACACCCGAAGGGACAGCATCACCCTCCCTTTTTCTCCTCTTCCTTGGAGGGGAGGGCTCTCCCAAGTTCAGCTCAGTGGCTCATTTCGAGCCACCTCCACCGGAGGTATCCCGCCCCTCCTGTGGATTTCCATCCTTACATGTGTGTGCCGGGTGGTCCTTGAAGCAGTACTGGCACACATGCAGGCGGCCGCACTTGAACCTGCATCGCTGGTCTCGATTGTTCCAGCTGTAGCAAATGGCCCTGCCATCCGGAGTTCTGGAGTGCAGAACCCAAGGGAAACCTTTGCCACCTGACTTCCCTTTTCCCTTCTTGCCCTTACCGCCTCTGTCCCGGCGATATCCTCCATCACGCCGATAATCCTCAGAGCGATCTCGGCGTGGTGACCTCGATTTCCTCCTCTCGGCGCGTGACACCGCTCCCAACGCCGCAGGAGTCAAGAAGTAGCGCTCCTTGGTGGTCGTATCCTTCATGGCATCTTCCAAGGCAGTGGCCATGGAAGTTCCTTCGTTCATGGCCTTCGTCATGAACTTCCTCAGTTGGTATTCATACTGGAGTACCAACTCAAGACCTGGAGCCGATACCACCTCGCCTGATGGGCTTGTTGACTTCAGGCCCATCACATGTTCGCCCAACAAGTAGTCGGCATAGCGGCTCCAGTGGTGTGTATTCACACCCCGTAACACCTCACGGTTGGGGTACTTCAACTGCAAGTAGAGGTAGCAGTGGCACACCAACTTCAACTTCTGACGAAGTTCCTCTGGTGACTTTGGTGGCTGAGATTCACCAAAGCCCTTCTTCACCATGACAGTTCCCTTTTTGTCGATGGTTGCTGCCAGAGGCTCTGTTTCCTGATCGTCACGGCTCATGAACTGAACCAATGACATTGTCTTCCACTCTCCTGCATCAACCTGCTCGCAAAGTTGTTCAATCGTTCCCGATGCAGGAGTGGTCTTATCCTCAAGGCGGTAGTGCATTTGTTCAAAACGCACTTTCAAATCTTGCAACTCCGTTTTGTTGACAGGAGGCGGCAAGTTCGAAGCGCTTGCCTCCGCTTCCGTTTGATGACGAACTGTCATCCTCGTTCTGCAGGCTTGCCATGCATCAACCAAACCTGCAATCTGAACTGCATCTCGGGCCCGCTGAAGGTTGCAGTTCCCTTCAACGAAAGTCCTGATATCCGCAGGCTGGTCCCCTAGCACAGCAAATTTGCTGATGCTGCGCAATCCCAGAACGGCCAGCTGCGCTTGAAGTAGGCCATTCACCTCCTTCCGCTCCAGCAGCCCCTGAAAATCGGGGTCCAAGGTCCCGATGGCCTGCGTACGGCCCTCCTCAGTTGTCAGGTCAGGCGCAGCCATGCTTGAGACTTTCAAAGAAGCTAGGCTTGAACCTGAAAAAGCTAAACATCACACTGAGCTCGCAACCGCCTTTCCCTTTACCCCATGCCTACTTTCCACATGGTCACAACCATGAGCACATCTTGAAACCTCCTTCCAACTACGTGTCACAAAACACGGGTAACCCCTAGCAAGGCACAGACTTACCTACCTTCCTCGACGACGTCTGCACCACCTCCCCGTAAGCTGGCCACCCTTTCCTCCATATCCTTCCAGCTCACTCATCGCGTTCGTCCTCACTCTCCTCGACTGACAGGCTGGAATCAGACGAGCTCACATCCTCATCATTCCACTCTTCACTGGAACTACCACCTCCTGCAGCCATGCCCCGTGGAAAACACGTTGAGCAAGACTGGTGAAACATATCTGTACTGGGCGGGTCATTGCCCACCACTTCGAACCTTGCATAGTGCAAGCCAGGAACTCGATGACATTCTCCAACTCGATGCAAAGTCTTCCTGCCGCCGCGTCCTACTACGCTGAGGACATAGGTCCCCAGCTCCACTTTGACGGGCCCCTCGTCCCCCGCCATCACTTCTCCTCCATCGTAGGGCTGATCGTCCCCAGATGCTTCCTCCTCCTCTGTGACAGCCCTGAGTGCTTGCGGCTGCCACCCAATTGCCTCATCATCCTCATAGGCTCCGGCTTCGGTCAACCGCAGCCTCTTGGGCATTGGCAATCGCCCAAAGCTCTCCAGCTTCTCATTCTGAATCTGGATCGCCCCATCTGGATAGTCCAGCTCCGCCATCCTTTCGGCCACTGCTGCTTTGACCAATGCCTCGTCGAACGGATCTTGACGTCCGAGGCTGGCCTTGACGAAGCTGGCTATCGTCTGCTGGGCACGCAGCACATTCTTTCTGCATGTCCTTTCATACGCCTGGTCTGTGGTTGGCGTCCACCTGCCAAGCTGTTTCCTGACATCCTCAGCGATGCCAGCTGCCTCTGCCCATGTTCTGAGAGTCGTTCTCTCAGAATGCTCCGTCCACACTGTTCCAACTCCACGCTCCATCAGTGGGACCACAGCATCCTCGAACTCCACCATCAGCTCACAGAACAGAGCCTGTGAGAACCTGGCGGCATGGGAGTAGTTGGCTACCCTCTTATAGAGCCCGTCCATACTTGGTAATGGACAGGCCAAGAAGAAGTCCCTCCTCTCAAGACCGGATTCCCGTGACATCTTCTGCCACAACTCGAACCCGGTCACCATCCACAGCTCCTCACGCACCCAACAGCCGGTGCTCATCCACACCCTGAGCAAGCTCACTTTCTTGCCCGGACCCGTGGTCTTTGTCCTCTTCAGCACAGCAGTTATGCCGTGCTCTGTCCACTCCAAGGTGTTGTAATCGAGGCCCACCGTGTGGGAGTAGCGCATACCTGTCCAAAGCTTGAACAGGCGAAACCACGCGTACCCTCGTGAGTACGGGCTCAGCCGCGTGGCCAGCACTGCCTCCTCCAGCGCTATCACCAGCGCCACAGGCATGTGCCATGCCTTCTTCACAAAACGCGGTGCTGCCCCTTCGAGGACCATGTTCACCTCCTCCACCGCATTTTTGACCGCTGCCTTGTTGCCCAAGCGATCCTCCTCTAGCCACTCCCCTGCACTTTCCATGAACAGGAGAGTCTTCAGAATGCTACCTGGAACACTCTTGCCACAAGGCTCACTGGCCCGGGTTTCCAGGTAGGCTGCAAACTGGCTGGCATTTACCGGCCAGACCAGATCGAAGGTTGCCTTCAACCATCCTCTGAATCGCAGCCATGTTTTCACGTGCTTGCGCAACGTGTTTACACGGCGGCCTGGCTCATGGCTGCCACACCTCCTCCTCCCATTGCCTCGTCCATGACCGGGCAATCAGCCTCCCTGAGAATCTTCTTGAGCTCACCCAGCCAACGAGCTCGCTCACTCTTTTCCACACTTTCTCTAAGCGTGGAATTCTCTCCTGCCAAGTCCAGCTTCTTGGCATACCTTGACGGCCATCTGTCCACCTTGGCCGTTCCTTTGCGAGGGATCTTGCTGATGACCCTTGCATTGTCCTCAGCCCTCCTCTCATTGATCTGCCTCTGCAACATGCTAGCTGCATGTGCCATCATCAGATCTGCATCTGGTGATCTTCCTTCCACCCTCCATACCACCTCCGCTGAAGTCCTTGCCAGGTCAATCAGAGGCGTCACCTCGCTAATCAGGAAAGCCCTCTTTACCTGATCCCTCAAAGCTAGGCACAAATCATCTATGGCCTCCTGGTCATCCGCCTCAATTGTGCCTAGCCGGGTGACATTCCACCCCAAAGCCTCCAAACCCTCGGCCAAGTCCACAGGGCAACGAGACAGCCCAGCCAGGACCCGCAGCGAGTCCATGGGGCAACGAGCCGCCCCAGCCAGGACCCGCAGCGAGTCCATGGCCCCCAACGGCGAAGCCCCGATGCCCCTATTCATCTCAAACTTGGGCCGAACACTAGATTCGACCGGTCATGACGATCAAGGAACACGTTCCATTCTTCATGATACCCTATTGGCTATGCCCTACTGGTGATAGTCTATCTGCTACCATCTTGGTTGATTTTACCATCTCTGTTGTAAGCCATCAAAAGCAGCCCGCAGTGGTTCGTTAAACCAATCCTTTGATGACGACGATGACGATGACGATGACGATGACGATGATGATGATGATGATGATGATGATGGTGGTGGTGGTGATAGTGGTGGTGATGGATGATGGATGATGGATGATGGAAGATGGAAGATGGATGATGCATGATGGATGATGGATGATGATGATGATGATGATGATGATGATGATGATGATGATGATGATGATGATGATGGGGTTGATGATGACGATGATGATAATCATCAAAGGGTGATGAGTGATGACTATGATGATGACTGTGGTGGTGGTGATGATGATGATGATGATGACAACAATGTTTCCTTTTTTGATGATTCTTGATGATGCACAAAATTTTTCCCTGATTCTCTACTTGTCAATGCCAAATGATGTGTTTGGAGCTTGTGATTCTTCCGTTGCTATTTCAGACTGTCTTCAGGAATTCTGCCCACAAAATTGTCAAGGTCTTATATCCTCTTCAGCAAGAGCCAACACGTGGAAAGGTCAAAGTAAAAGAAAGCTGGATAATAAAGGGGGTGGCAACCAGCAATCATGAGGAATAAATCCAAAACGGGCTACGACACCAGTACCCAGCAAACCAGCTGATTCTGAACCAAAGTCAGGGATTCGGAGTTCGCCGGTCCGCTTGGGTTGTTCCCCGCCATGCTGGCCATATGGCAGCTATGTTGAGCAGCCGCGGGCGGTCGACCCATCAGCGATATGTTGATCGGTTCGTCCACGTTTTTGCGCACAGTAACTGGTGGTTTCCCTCCGGAGCATCAGTTGCTCCCCAAAAATTTGGTGGTTTGGGCTCCTCAACTAATATAATTTGGCTAGTTCATCAGTTCATATCAGTTCCAGATCATCAGTTGTTTCACCAGGTGTTTCCTTCCAAATGATCGGCTCGGTCCGCTCGCTGCTAGTAGCCAGGCCCCTGCAGCCAAAGGTCATGGCCCAGTCCGCATAGAGGGTCTCCCCCGTGGTGTAGGCACTCATGTCACCAAAGCCCACAGTGGTGAAGATGGTCAAAATCTGGGCGCGATCGCCCCCCACTGGAGATCGAACAGCCAGCCACTGGTGCAGCCAGTGAATGTAAGTGATGATTGCTGATAGTTGATAGCTGATACAGTACTTGTTGATGATTCATGATGATGATTGATACTTGTTGGTTCATGATGACTTGTTTGTATCCATTCAAGGAAAACAGTTGGCAAACTTCAAGTGGTTTAGGAGTATGACTAGACTCATGCCTCTGTTCTCTCTCAAAAGAGCGGATCAGAGTTGAAATCCCAGGTTTTGCAAACAGCATGCCAGGTTCATACTTCCAACATATATCAGCCATGAGTAGCATTTATTAGCTAGCCACTATATTATGTAATACCTATTGATTTATGTCATCACAGTTGTTTGCCACTATTTCTCAGTATGAACCATTCTGATCACTGCCACCATCCGGCCATGGTTAGGTTGATAAGAGTGTGTTCAGGTAGGCACCTGGGCTAGCTGCTGATCCTGGTCAACACTGCTGAGCTGAGCTCCAGCTAGTTTTTCAAGCGGTACAGGTCCCAGTTGACTGATCAGGTGGTTTCTTACAATGGGGGCACCCCTAAATCATGCATTGTTAATCATCTTCCACTGATACGTACATGGATGTTTCCGAAGTCTTAGGCCACAATTCATACCATATTCAATCATTGTCTATAAGACTTCATTTTGGTGGTGTGGAATGTTTTTTTGGTGGTGGAGTTGGTTTAAACCAACCATAACTTGGTGGTCCCCTTTTGATAAAGCACCATCCCTGATTTCGTACCCAAGTTGGAGCTCAAAACGAGCTCACGGTAAGAACCACTGCACCACGACTCTCTGGTAAAGTCACCTGGTTGCATGGAAAATGCACCGTTTGTGATGGTTTGATCGTTTTCTCTATTCAAATTTCAGCTTCCAGGTTAGTTTGCCAGAGGATAAGTATTGTGGAGTCAAAGCGCTCTGAACCGTCAGGAAGCAGCATTTACAATGATTATCCACCATCAAATCTGTTTTCCAAACATTGCAAGCGTCACAATCTACTCCCAGAATCATTATTTTTGGTTTGTTCCTAGTTGTGCCACACATCTTGGAGCATCGCGGCCCATTCCCTGTTGAGGTTCCCTGCAAAGTACAAAGCATGGACCTGAAAAGCTCTCAACAACGCTCGGATCACTGGGATCACGAGGGCACTGGAAATGCTCAGCACAGAGCTGTCTCAGTTGTATGCCACCCTGGAAAACAAGCTCACCAACTCCAGTTAGCATCTCATTTTGTACACACGTACTCAAACAATTAGGGAATCGTAGATGGATATCTACAAATATGATCAAATATGCACATTCATTCAGCACCAAAGGACCAATGCTAACATGGATGGTGCGTTGCCGCCTGAACAAAATTGAACACATGGACCTGGAAAACAAGCGACACCAAGATTCCATGGGACTTTTTGCGTTGTACATTTTAAAACGCATCTGCTGAACTCGAAGGATTAAGATGGATTGAGACCTAAGGACGCTGAACCAATAGCTACTCTCAACACAAAGGCACTCTTTGACGACGATGACAAGTTGCAACCATCGGGATATAGCAGAAACATGTGCCAAAGTATGTTTAGGCATCACCACTATGCAAATACATGGACATAAATGGTTGGTGCAGCTGGTTCTTACCATCATTGAGTGAACAAGTCGATCAAGAACTGGGACTAAACGGACCTTTTCATGACTTGGTCAGCCTTCAACGAAGGAAGACCTGGTAACGGCGCCACCCGGCGGTGAGCTCAGGTATGACCCATCCATGTTGGCCCTTCTTGGGTCACCTGGTACCCTGGCTGTTCCAATCCCAATGTTAACAAAGAAGCGGTAAAGTCTTATCGACCATGAATGAACACTCACAACCACTGGTAACGATCATCATCTGTAATCAACATTCATCAGCCATAGATTTTGACCAATATTCGCAAAACCAATATTGACCATCGCTAGTTGTTGCTGGTAAAACCACTATACTTGACTCTAGAAAATCCCTTGGTTTTCCCCTTGCTTCACCATCAAACTTGTTTTTCTCTTGGATTCCCCTTTGATTTCACGTGGTTTCCCTTTGTTAACTCTAGGAAATCACTAGTTGTTGCTTTTCCCTTGGTTTCCAACCATCATCCATCCAGTGATCCAACCAAGTCGTGCTGAAAAAAGGGAAAAGCAACAACTAGTGATATAAAAAATCCCCGATCATCCAACCAAGTCGTGCCGACGCTTCAACCAAGGAACCCATTGGACTCCAGGATCCTGTTGGCAACCACGATGGGGGGGACGAGTTGGTGGCTATGACTGGACTTAGGCAGCCACGATGGGGTGGTTTCGACTTAGCCAGTTTAGGAACCCCCATAGGAATGCTGCTTGATTTATTATTGTAAATTGCTAATAAACTGGATGATTTGATTGTTGGTGATTGTTAGTCATGAATCATGAAAAAACAGTTTGTACAGTCCAGTATCTCTTTATCTGGTTGGTGGTTGACCAACCCATATAAAAAAATGCTTGTCAACCAACAATTTGTTGTTAATTACCAGAAAAACAATGTTTGAAACCACCAGCCAGCTTGTTATTGTTAATGATTGATAAACTTTCAATAAATGCTAAATGTTCAATAAACTGGATGATTTCGGGGTACCCCTATTTTAAGAACCCTCCGCAGGATCTATGTGGTCCTGGTGGCTTATAGGCTATGACAAGCCGCTGTGAGGGTGGGCTTCACTGGCTCAACGATCAACTCTAACTAGGCTGACCAAGGAGTTAGAAATGGAGGGGGCTCAACTCTGACGGGGAACTGTGTCGTCCGGCGTTTTTGAAACCGGCCGTTGTGGCTGGAGTTCATGGCCGTCACTGCCAGCTGATACCGATTCGGTAGACACGGGGGTCTGTACTATTGATGCCCGTGGGCAGTATTGCGGAGTGGTTGCTACTACAGCGAGTAGATGCTTTTAGGATATCATATCTATATATTCATTCTATTCATCATATCCCATGTTAAACCATCTACCATGTGCTCCAGTACACATATTCATGTCAATATCTGTGGTGCATCAAGACCAAACGTCCAGGGCAAGGGGCAAGTGACGAAGACAAGGGGTGTGACATGGCGTGACACCTTGTCTGTTGGACGTCATCTCAGTTACGCGCTTCTCCTGCACAATTACATAACCAGTTGGTGGCTGCAAGCCATCCAAACATATTAGTCATGAACCAACTATCCAAGATAGTACGGTTACTAGGGAAAATAGAAAATGTTCGCTGCAACTCTGACGTTTGCCCGCCCGCAACAGGAAGGATTCCCCTGCTCTAAAAATCCTGCACAGGGCTGTTGTTTTTGAGTTTCTAAGTTGACAAACCCGAACCCT
The DNA here is from genome assembly GCA_009767595.1 of Symbiodinium kawagutii. NCBI lineage: Eukaryota > Dinophyceae > Suessiales > Symbiodiniaceae > Symbiodinium > Symbiodinium kawagutii. The sequence continues at coordinate 7,709 of VSDK01006652.1, read as the reverse complement.
AAACTGTAAAACCCTAAACCCGAAACCTGAAAGAGTAAAGCTAAGCTCTGAAACCCCAAACCCTAAAATCCTTAAACACCAATTTCTGCGTATAGCCAAATTTTGCAACTTTTCTAAACCAAGTCCAAGTGATCCCTACAGAAGATCCTCCATTGCAGTGCCTCATTATGGGGTGGGCGAACGTCCGGGTTGCGGACAAAATGTTTAAAACCACCCATCAGTAGTTGTTTCATTAACCATCATTGTTGGTATATTGTTGATTATTATTCCTTATCAACCACTATAGTCCCCTACGAACAATGTGGGTCTTTCTCAAGCCACAGGGATACCCTCAGTTATCCTCCAGCTTATTAATTAAACATTTATAGCAATAAATTACAACCATAACTTCGGAGTTCCCAAACTGGCTTGAGAAACTCCCATGTTGATCAAACATGTTACGGCTATGGGTCAAAACCCTGTACCTCTGGAGTCAGTGACTGTTCATAATCTGTTTGGAGTAGTGAAGCCCTTAAAATCGCTGAACCATAGCTTATCATGGCTGATGAACTGTTCATCACCCGTTCATCACCTAGTATATAAACCATTCATCAACCGTTCACTGTGAAAATCACTTGTTCATCCACCAGGGGATGTGAACATCACCCGTCGCTTCATAGTTCTCTCATTCGATGACCCGCACAAGATCCCGCTGCATGCGCCTTGCCCCACAAAATGTCGCCGTCGGTATTTGAGACGCTCCGGCGTGCTACCCAGGTGTCCTGCAGCTAGCACTGATTGATCTCCGGGGAGCGGATGGTGAGATTTGCCACTTAACGTGGTTGTTGGTTGATCAGCCATCCCAAAAAATATTAGTTCATCATTCATGCGCTGCTAATCGAGTTCATCCCTTTCGACCTAGCTCGACTCTCACCTCCCGTGAGAGACGATCAAAAACATTAGTTAATCAGCCATCCCAAATAAGAGGGAAAATGTTCAAATTTGTTTGAAACAGTCAGCTAGACCTGCATTTTTGTTGGATATCCTTTGACCAAGGCTCTGGGTCTGGGTTTTCTCTTCACTTCGATGGGCCAAAGTTCCTTGGTTTCATAGCTCTTTCCCATCCTTTCCCTAGACCAAATACCATGCCAAGCGATGTATACCCGCCACGGATTGCCCCCAGGAATTCGCTACAGGTACTGGTGAACCAATGGTTGGTGGTTCAGCCCGGTGATTCCCGATGCCAAACCTCGTTACAGTTATCAACATTATCAACCGGATGGTTCAAAACTCTCACAAGCCAAGCATTGACTCGTTAGTGGTTATATAAGGTCTAAGTCTAAGTTAAGAGTTATAACTACCCCTCTGAAAAATACACCTGTCAATCAACCAACCATCCCTAAATATTTGGGAAAATAAGAAGTTGTTCAAACCACAGCAATCATTACCCTTGCATTCATTGTCAAGCATATTTCGTTTCACATGACCAGCTTCGTGTCCATCAAATTTTACTCCACCCAGCGGCGCTCCTCTGGGTTCTCATGCAAGGCAGCACACAAGTACCTGACACTCTTCTTGCAGCTGGATGGTTCTTGTGCGAAGTGGCTGAGTTTTTTGAACCAGTTTCAGTTGAAATCATAGTTTCCCTATCGATAACCACCATAGACATCCATAGACCACCATTAACCACTTTTCAAAGCTGTAACTGGGACACAGTGACGATGACTTGCCTGTTTAACGGATATGATGAGTTTCTGGACCTCACCCATCTCCTCCAAAATCAACTTTGTCAAACTAGCCCATGCCTAACCCATCTCTAACGCTCTAACCCATCGATCGATGAGTCACCGAGTCATGAGATTTGATCCAACTCACTGGCCAAGAAATGTCGGGCCACGGATGATCGAACTGACTGCGCCATTCAGAAACAGCTGTTGGGATAGCAGAGATTCCAAGCAGGACAGGAGGGCGCCGCAAACCGACGCCCCGTGACGGGGAGGCACCAACAAATTTTATTTCACAAATGTTTATGCGGATAGTCCACAAGGCATCACCCAAGTTGTTATACTTACTTGCCGATATGACGTCTGAGTGCTTGTATTCTTGGTTGCTTCGACGTTGCTTGCTGGCTAGGGAACTGTGCCAACCTGCACCGGACATGCTTGACGAGATCGACGGCAAAGACGAAGCAGCACCAGAAATTCAGAAGCAGCAAACATGAACCGGCATGGTCATCTCACTTGAATTAGGAAGTCACTGGCGACAGGTGATTTCCCCAAGCTTAAACACAATGCGTTGGTAAACCTGTCGAAATGGTGGCTTGGCGTAGAAACACAACTGCTCGTGGCAAAGAACCCTGTGCAAACAGTCCGCAGTACGAAACATAACTAACCATGATAATTGGTTCATACTTTCTTCAAGGAAATACATCATGTACAAATATCCGCGTGCGAATGATCTACACATTTACATACATAGATGTGCAAATTATTGCAAATTAATAATGATCACTTATGATCACCTCCCCTTGCTACTATACCGGCTGCATCACCCTCGCTTTGCCTTCCGCACCAGGGTAGCGTCATGTCAAGAAGTAGCCATGCTGCTTGGTTTGGTGATGCGACCAATCCCCACATCCTTGGCTTTGTCAGTATTGACTCAAGCACTACAGCCATCCTCAAACGGTATTCAAATAATATTGGCAGTGTCTTTTGTGTTTTTGTTTCTATAATTTGTCAGCATTGCTAACGTTGATCAAGAACGATGAAATGTTTACCTTCCCATTGCTGCTGGATAAACTGCGTATACATATAAACTACCAACATCGCATTGTTGATGGGATAAACAATGGGCTTAGCGTCATTGGGTGGTTTCTCAACTCATAGCTGTACCCCCAGGTTATCATCCAGTTTATTACCAATTCATATAAATATCTAAAGTAGTGAATCAGTGAACCAACCATTTTTGTGGGGTCCCCGTAGCTCCTTGGGTTCACCTTTAAAGGGCCATAGGAAGCCCAGGGCGGCCCAAGCACTACCCAGGTGGGGCACCACCCACATGCCATCAAGTGGACGACCCACATGAGTCCGACGCACAAATTCATCCTCGGTGCCGCTGGCGCACCGTCTTCGACAAGCGCCGCTGGTAGCCACACATGTGGACCCAGGAGGATTGACATGGCTTATCAACTGGTAGGTTTGATGTATAGACAACGATCACAGTTTGATAAACCAGTTGTGATCAATGGGTTTTCAAAGTTTAATCAACTCGCAGGTTTAAACATCAAAGATGACTAGAATTGAACTTTTATACTAAACCCAGGATGAATGATGAAGCTTATAAGCCTATCAACTACAAAGCCTGTCGAACATTTTGTTTGTGAGAAGTGGGATGCTGTTCAAAATTGTCATGGGCTTTCAACGGCCACCACCAACACCAACTGCAAAAACAATAGGAGCAAATGAAGAGAACAATCGTAGAAGTACGATCAACAGTAAAAAACAATCAGCATCAAGAACGACAAAAAGAGACGACAAAAACAAATTTCCACTTGCGTTTCAAACCAGGAAATGGACAGTAATGATACGTAAATATATGTAATGATTGCCTTCACAAAACACACGATGACACGATGACACGGTCGCTCGGCTAGGTAGCACCGAATTTTGTCTGGTCGCTTGCTTCATAGGTGGCCAGTAGTGTTTGGGTTGGCCTTGTCTTCGCAGGGCTTAGCCCCGCCCATGCCCTGGGTCCCTGTTTGGTTTGTCCAACTTTTGATCGCTTCCAAAGCAAAGCCCCCAACCTACTGACATGGTGGTTTCTCAAGCCATAGGGGTTCCCGAAATCATCCAATACTAATCATTTACAGTAATAAACCATCCATTTTTGGGGGTTCCCTATTTTTGAGAAACCATCACATTGGCAAAACATGGGCACTGGCACCCTACCCAACGGGCGGTGCAGCTCGTCATCAAGTTGAAACGATCGAAGTTATTCGTGGCGATCCAATCTGCTGTTCTCGTGGTCTGGTCTGCTCAAACATGCTGGTTTCTTAGGCCACAGCGGACCCCAAAGTTATGGTGACCGGTGGGTTTCGTAAGAAACAATGATATAACGTGATATTACAATGATCAATGCGGGATGTTGACTGGGGGGTACCCCTAACTGGCTTGAGAAATATTCATGTGCCCAAGGCCAATGTTATGTATATATGTATGGGTGTTTCTCAAAATAGATATACCCCTAAACTATACTTTCTTGTTTTTTTCTAGGAATAAACCAGCCATTTTTTGGGTCCCCCATTTTGAGAAACCACCATATAGTAATAAAGCAACGATAACTTTGGGGTACCCCGACGTGGCTTGAGAAAACCACCAGCTGTGGTTCCCTTCATCACTGCCATGGCTGGGACTCCAAACATGCGTACTCCACGAAAGCCCTGGGGCAGTGCAGCGGCTTGGGGCAAGGGACACTCCGGGTGTCCCTCTGAGAAGCTCATCTAGACCTAGAACTTGACAAAATGACCATCTTCATAGGCAACCATAATTCAGGATTTTCCATTGCTGTTGGATAACCGGAGTGAATTGGTTTTGACTTTGCCATGTCACCAGCTAGTTATGTTTACCAGACCTGCTAGGTACCACTGGCAAACCAACCTTAGCCAACAGCCGGGGACATCACTTTGTATCATCTGAGAATGGTTGTTACAATCCGGCCCGTCCCCCGCAGTTCACTTTTGATCATTGAGAATGGATCAGTTTTGACCATGGCTACCCCTGACTCTGACTCTTGGTGGCTTATAGATCCCTTGCTAAAAAAATATTTTTAGTGGTTATATGGTAAATCAATCATATCCCAAAAACACTAAAAACCTAAGTTGGTGGGTATAAGCCATCCAGGACTGTATCCCGCAGTTGTCATCATCTGGCATGAAACGAGGTGCTTTCGGCTGTGAAATGCCCCCCGTTTTCGTCTTGGGCAACGAACAATGCAGTAACCATTGACCCCTTTGGGTTGCTTGGTTTGTGGGCACAAACTAATACCACAACCCACCATGTTCGCAATAAATCAGCTTCTCATTGTTGTTAGGTGAATCATCTTAACCACTGCGTAAAAATTCCGCATGAAAAGGGAGTATCCATGGTCAACGACAAGGATTGGCTTCTCAAGCACAATTTGGCATGGGAACCACCTGTTGAATGATCACCCTATGGCAGAGCTGGCTGAAAAAAACATCGATTCTTCGAGAAGCTAAGAAGCATAGCTATTCAACGTCCATGATTGTTTTTGATGGCAGTTTCAGCAAGTGGATTTTGTTATGAATAGGGGTTTCCGTAAATAATAACTCTCCAAGTATATAACATGCTTTCCCTACTTTGAAAGTGATGATCCAACATTTTTATGTTCATCCATAAAACAGCCTGTAGCGCCTCACTTGCTGCTTTTCCAGGATAGCTCTCATGGTGACATGCAACCAATGAAGATTGGCATATACTTTGCACATCTTTGCACATTGAATGCTTGTACAAAACAACAATAAAATACGATATGGATACCTTTGGAGTGAACAATCCATTTTCTGCAAATCTAGGCAGCAATGGTCCATCCGTTTGGTAGTTGATATGAGATATATGAGATGATATGGGGAGCTCCCATGCCATCGATGATCACGGTCCCAATGTGCACTCAGGTAGCTTCATAATCAACCCATCACCGTGTTTGTACCAAAGTATTCAACAGATCCTTGGAACTTTCAGAGGCTGAAAAGACCAACCTTCACCAGCATCAACAAGATAATGATGCTTCAACCTCTTATTTCTCCATCTTGCTTAAGTAGGAAACCATCTTGCCACCAACTTGCCACCGAGGTCTCCCAGCAGCACTTCGCTACGCCTGGATGTACTTCCATGTGCTACTCTCGTGCAGAAAGGGCGCGAGCTTCGCTAGTCTGCCCAATCTTGCGAGCCTGAAACAATGGAGGAGCTCCCTGTAGAACATGCATGGTAAATCACAAGGTATACTGATATGGCGAGCTGGGTCAAGCAGTTAACCAAGCAACTACTGGGGGATAACAACCAACAAGAGTAGGGAAAACAATGGTTAATAGCAACGGAACCAGGGGTACAGGGTTTTGACCCATAGCCATATCTTAGCTAGTTACAAGAGCCAGTAGCCCAGAGATATGGATTAATACGGCTCAACATATACATTTCAAACTCTGGCGAAGCAAGACTAAAAACATTCAAGAGTTCACCCGAGCATTCTGAATAGATGATCATTCTGTTAAGTTTTTTGAGATTTTTCCATCAAATCACCTCACCCCAGCAGCTGCGCCTCCATGTTTCTTTTTTCCCTTCCCCAAAGAGCACTGAAGCTGTTGAGTTGTTACACACGCCTCTTTTTGTTGGGCTGTGAAGAAACCCCACTGATGGTGGATCTAGTCTCCATAGGGAGTGACTCCCACCAAGACCATGTCCAAGAAAGTAACATACGTTTGGCATCTTCCTCACTTCGGGTAGTGCCACGCAACAAGGCTTTGTTCCCCTGAAAAGAAACTGATCTTGAACGACGATCCTCGTATCGAAAGGAACCAGGCAATGTTGCCTGAAAGAAGGGGCTAGATTTCTCAGGAACACCTTTGTGAACAATGATGCCAGGAGGAAATTCACCCTCCACAGGTCCACGCACAGTAGCTGCACTGTGCGTCCCGCCAGCATCAGCTCGAGTTCCCTGGAGTGGCAAGACATGGAGTAAACAGCATGTGGTTAGGATATTCCAGGGTGATTACTTAAACACAACCTGGAATTCAGCTCTTCACACATTTACAGAATATTAGCTTTCTATCCCTGAAGCAATTATTCGCCAACAGTGGCTGTTGGACAAATCATTGCCTACTCCTTAATTAGAACCAGTTTGTTTATGAATAATGATCAATGATTAACAAGTCAGGGGCCAGTAGCATATATCATAACATAGTTTTTTGATTATTTTGTACTCTATCTGTGATTGTATCCAATTATTCAAGCATTAATGAAGAACATTAATAATTATGATCTGTATGCAATGATTAAGCGATGAACAACGATAGCAATAGTAATAGTGAAAAAACAGAAACACTATTCCTTGTATGTTCTTTTAAAACAACCAACCAGTAGCTCAACTTAACTAATACATTAACAAATCATCGATTCAAACCATGGGTCGAAACATATGCTGACAGCAGCAGCTAATAATGTACAAGCCCGTGTTGATCAAAAGGAATGCTGAATTAATTCCCCATTGTCAAATGGTATTCATTGGTTTTTACTTAAACCTATGCTAGTGATTGTGTAGAGATGGCATTGACACACACATACACAATATAAATATACATATATAAATGTATATCCCTGGCAAATACTTCAGGTCGAATCAGAATTGAATCATTACTAACTAATTACAAACAAATACTACCAGCACACAAAAGAAGATGCACATGAAGCATGCAATTTGCATTTGGATTGTTTGCCAAGCGAATGCAATCAATGATGCAGTTTGTCTGAAATGATAGGAGGAGTAACACTGTCACACACGAAACAAAACAACACAAATCATTGTACAACCAGTAGCCTATGCATGTGCGATATGTGATGATATATGATTCAATTAATTATGTATAATTACTCAAACAAAAATTTTTTCCCATGGGTGATTTGCTGTGTGTCTCATACTCTGCAAACATTCTGGGTGGA
>VSDK01006632.1:184022-328301 GCA_009767595.1 Symbiodinium kawagutii | reverse complement strand
AATTAATATATAGATATAAAAATATTTTTTTAAATTATTTTTTATTTATTAATTTTATAAATATAAATTTTAATTAAAATAAATTTTAATTAAAATATATTTATTTAATTAAAACATAATTTATTTATTATTTAAGCTAATAAATAAATTATAAATTATAATAAATAAAAAACAAAAAATTAAATTTAATATTAAAAATAAAATATTACATTATTTTATATAAGTATAAAATATTATAAATATATATTAAATATTTTTTTTTTTCTTAATTTTTTCATGATTTTATATATTTTTTAGATGTTAGTTATTGGATAGAATATACCAAGGCCCTCCTCGCAGAAATATGCAAGATGTGTTAAAAGCCTTCGCAGAAGGACTAATAATAAAACAATCAAATGGAATCTGGTAATTTTTGGCCAATATAAGATACTGCTTCCAGTGCCTTCCCACTCTGTCTCAAGCGATGTCGATGTAGAAGCCGGAATCCTGCCGGTGATATCGAAGAATTCCCAACATACACACAAGTACTGAGAGGTGAAACCAATCAGCTAGAATGATAGTACAAACTTTATGATCTCCTTCATGTATCTCTTGGCGCTCAATTTTCAATAAATATCAGTAAATATTGTTTGTATTCATTTTCTGCTGTTTTTATCCTTCCTTTTCTAACCTTTCCATCTTTCTCCATCTGTCTCCCATTTCATTTGCTCCCATTTATTTGTTTCGTCTTTGTTTCCTTGGCTTTCTTTTCTTCCTCTTTTCCTGTCCTCGATGTTGCACTCAACGTCGTCTCTTCTCTTCCTGGCCTCCGCACTTCAACAACTTCAGCACTTCTTGGTGTCACTTCTCAATACCTATCATCTCCTGTCATATATTCCACTCGCTGTTTGACACCACTCCCACCACTGAGGAAACGACCAATGATGCATAATTAAGCGATATTGCCTCAAACACAGGAGTACATCAATATATATATATATATAATATGAAGGCCAACTTTCAAACTTTGGAGTGTGCCATTCAAGTTTGAAGGCCTGTCAAGTAAGCCACCTCACCTGGCTTTGCAAACATCAAGTCCAAGTTCGCACCGAATTTGGCCTCGCATCACTAGAAGCTGGAGGAAGACTGTGGGCGAATTGCGTGCTCTGGGAATATTTGCACCATCCAACTATTTTCAACGGTGCTGTCAATCACTGTTCCAATGTTGCTGGAAAATGATAAACTTCATTACACTTCAAGCGGCAAATTGGATATAGAAATGATAGTGAATCTACAGGTGCTTTAAGTGGGCTATAAAGTATCGCTCTCATGTAGAATAACAACTCTTCTCCAAGGAAGATCTTCCGCAGAATGTGGGCGGGTGTCATTGCTAAACAGATAGGACACACAAATCGTTTGATCAGTACATATCACTGGCTCCCTTCATGGCAGAAATTGAAGGCTTTTTTACTACTAGTACACAGGTATAAAATATATACACAATTGGAATACACGTCTTTAGGTGGATAGACTTTCAGGCCACCTACTGTCTTGAGAAGATTTGAGAAGTGTATTCACTGTGTTTGACCACGCTGGAGCCTCAATTAGTTCATTCCGATTCAAGGTCCTTGGAGAGTTGTGGTGCGGCAGCGTCTTAGCTGCAGGGTTCCACAGTTGTGAAGCTGAAAAGTTCTTGGAAGTACTTGTGACTGGTATATGCATTACGTTGTAAAGAACTATATAACTATGACTATGATGGTTAGAATAAAAACAAACAGAGTAATAATAATAATGCTAATATCAATAATAGTCAAAACACAAACCATGAAAATAGTATATACATTTATTTGTTCTAAAGAAGTATGTATAGATATATCCTTTGTATATATGTACCAAAGGCATCCATAGGCTATGTCTATAGAATCCATGACGAAGGCTGCTTCTATCTGCAAGTTCTGCCACGTCTCCCGTACGCTTTAAAAGCATCTGTACAAATGCTGCCGAGGACAAAAAGCACCCCTTTACAAGTTGGATGTCTTGCAGGTCCTAGTTGCTCCATGTTTAAGAATTCTACGGTTCTACTCAGTTCTACGGTTGAAGAAAGTTTAAGCCTTCTACGGTAAACATATTAAATTGTTCTCCAAAAGAGTTTTAGAGTTCTACATTTGGCGCAATGAAGAGCTACAGACATGCCAAGTGCTGTCCTCAATAAAGCCTTCAAACATCAGAGCTGGGCTCAGAAGATTTGCCTTCCACTGGCGCTGTCATCATGCCCATGCTCAACCAAGGTCCCAGGGTGAAGTATGCGCTCTTCCAAAGGAGAGAAGGCTGCCAAACTGCCAGGTCCCGGGTCGGTTGCCTAAAAATCAAAGCATTCCAAAAGCCTTCCACGAAGCTGTTTGGCACAAAGCCGTCCAGCTGCTGTGCGCGGAAGTCCTTCCAATAGTACGGAATATCCACTGCTGCCATGTAGGGAACGTAGCAAAGGCAGAAGACCATCATTACGAACCCAAAAGTTTTCCCATCAAAGAAAGCACTTTTCTCTTCAACAATGGATGTGCCGCTATCGGACACCTGGAAGCCCTTAAAGATCCGGTCGGCAAGGAGCAAATGCAGGTAGACCGGAAAGCCAATGGCGAATGAAATGGCCCAGCAAGTCTCCTCCCATGCAAACCAGCAGAAACTCTGCGTAATTGTCCCGGTGAATGAGAAACACTCCGCCATCACAATGAGGAGGCCCATACAAGTGGATATGCAAAGAACTGGGATGAAGCGGGATGCACAAAAGGTCTGGATAAGAAGAATCTGGAGAACCCAGGCCAGTTCCTCTACAGCGGCGAGAGATCTGTGGATCAAAATGCTGCTCAACATGCTGTCCCAGAACACATACCGGTGAGGATAGTCTGCGGGGAAGATACTACGATAGGCGACCACCAGCACATACACAGCGCCGAGGGCACGCAAACTGTGCCAGTACCACGCAGGTTGGGATTTCGAGCGCTGCCCGCTGCACAACAAATAACACATGGATCCTGAGATGTTCCAAGTGTGGAAAAATATGACGTGAGTCAAAATGTCGATTCCCTACATGGTCCGTTCCAAAAATCCATCAAAACCTCTCCAAGAGTCCCAGGTTAAACGCCGCGACTGCGCAAAGGAAAGAGTACCAGGCCATAGCCCAAGCTGGCCATTTGTCCGCCATGGTGCAAGGGTTGCAGGTCTTTAGAGTGTAACTTAACACAGTACAGTTGACAACAAGAGCACCAGTAAGCTGCAAAATGCCACCAGTAAGTTTTGAAATCTATATTGTTAAACAAATAAATGAATGAATAAATAAGTAAATACATGTATATATGAAATATATATATATAATATCAGTGCACACACAGATAAATATATATATATATACATATTTTTACATAAATAAATAATCATAAATGTATTTATATGAATAATTGAAACATATTGGACCATTGAAGAGTTGGACGATAGCACATCATCTTTTTCCTTCTCTGCGTCCTTGAATCAGTCACACCCCTGTGCTCTTGAACCACATGCCCCAAAAGAGCCACAAGAGAACTGAATTTTTGACCATGTGGCCCTGCTGAGTCTGCACTGCGCCGCTTTCGATTCTGTTCTTTCGTTGTCGGTGCTGAGCCCGGGACATTTCGTTCTCCGAACTCGCGCCGTTCTGGTGTGGCGGCACCTCGGGACCAGTGCCATGGTGCGACCATATAAAACAAACATCTAACGCCAAGTGTATTCAGGTATAGCATCATCTAACCTCTAAATTGACATCATCTAACACTCTGAGGCCTCAAAATCTACAATCTTTCGCTAAGCCTCCTACCTTTCGATACCAATTCTATTTCTTCAAAGGCTGAGCCGGCCATGGTTGCACTTGAAGGGTCCTGTGATGTTCTCGTCAGGCAAATCGATAAGCCAACGGACAAGGTCGTCTGGCAGCTGCGGCAGCTTGGTGATGTTGTATTCATACATCTCCACCCCGGGCCACAGCTTGCAGTTGAGGATGGAGTGGAGCACAGTGTCCCATTCAGCATTGCCTTGCCGGTACATGACCCGGACTTCTTTGCTAAGGATGGCTGCTGACAATGCGAAGCTGGAGAAGGATAAAACAATGTATCTGGCACGCATCAGCATCGCAAAATCTTCGACAACGGATTTTGCTCGCATCCTGACTGTGATCTTTTTGCCAAGCTCTCGGAAGTAGCTAGCACATGCGGGCTCACCTCTATCTTGCCCCTTTCCCAGCTTGGTGAGGGCAAAGACCACTGTCACAGCAGTATAGCGATGATCCGCCAAGATCCGGCGATACATCCGACAGGGCGGCTGGTTCATTGCGTACGTCGGCTTCAGCTGCACATCGTCCCCCCGGAGATGCACGGTCAACACGCGATCTTCGTAGCGTCCCCGGGGCCTTGCTTCTGCTGCCAGGAGTTCCTCTCCCAAATTTGGCCGCACGAAGCTGTGCAGAACTTCGCGGTAACGCCGTGCCGGGAAGCCCTTGCAATGCTTGGCGTACCAATTTGCAGTTGACAAACTCCGGAAGGGACATGTCTCTGGAACTAGGCAGCGCTTTCGTCCAGTTCGATATCTATCCAAGTTCAGCAGAGTTGGGATGGCCAACATCCCAGCCTGGTCTTGGTAAAGAGGGTCCTCCGTCCCATTGTTGTAGATGGGTGGCGGAAACTGAACCGTCGATGAACCGCACATCAAGGCAAACATGATTGCTTGACTGATCTGGAAAAAATGGTTTCCAACCCTGGCAGTCCATCTATGCACACGGACCTTGGAGGGACACTTCTTCCTGACTCGACGCTCTTGTGGATCGCACACCCACGAGAAGTTGCTTACACTGTCCACAAGTTCACTCTTCAAACTCTTAGCTGTCTTCGCTGACAGAGCGACATTGGCAACGAATGCAGCTTTCCTGATCTTCCTGCTAGTGTGGTTTCTGACGCCTTCCGGTAGCACCTCACTTTTTTGGAAAAGTACTTGTTGCAATTGGTTCTTCTGCTGCATCAGAGTCACAGATGCAGCCAATAGCCTTGGCTGCACCATGGAGCAGCTAGGTCTTTTGATACATGGATTGAGTAGCAAATGTAGCAAGGCATAGCAAGGCATAGCAAGGCATGTGGGAAATGTTTTGTCTTTCTTGTTTTTGAGCAATGTTCCTAGCGCTTTCCTTCATCCTGTGGAGTCCATTTTTAGGGAACGAGGTACACAGGCTGGCGGATTGATGGATCTCCAAAGAATTAGACCTCCAAGAAATGAGAACACCGAGAACATAGATATAGGCCTAAAGAAAAAACATTTTTTCTGACATCTCCAAACCAGGACTCTTGTTTCGCAAAAGCATGAGGCTTCCAGTTTGGACGCGAACCAAGCAAACTATATCGCCCATTGTGGCCCTAAAACGATTGATATCAATTAGACTCAAATAGTAGCACCATAGGGCGTTCAGTGAAATTACGCATGAACTTTCCAATATTTTTTGATGTCAATTAAAGTGAAAAAATCTGATGCCATTATATGCCATTGATATGCAGCGATCTGACAGTTTCAAACCATCCCATTCCATCTCAAACATGGCATCCAAAAGTCTATAAATAATACGCTTTGAACAGCCTATGTGCGTCTTTAAAAAATGGCCTGTTCTATGACAAGCGTTGTTTCATTCTCTGAGCGGAATTGCAAGGACAACGCCCATTCAACTCTTGATTGCAAGGAAAACGAAACCAACGAAGTGCTGGATCTCTTGCCCAAACTCTGTCCGACCCGATTGCAGAACAAAAAGACAATTGTGTCTCCAACGTGTGCAGTTGACTGCTTGTGAGGTCACGCCACAACCATATATTTTGTTGTCATTTGGTTGCCACCAATGAAAATCGACCATTCGCGTCTGCTGCTTACATACCATCCTGTTTAGATGCAAGGCTGGGTTGTTCTGTTCCTGAAAAAACATCGCACAAATTATTTCCTGCGTGAAAGGCATTCGGCCATGACACACATTGACATGCACACATGCAGCTGCAACTGCCAAGATGCAAAAACAACAACAGCCAACACCATCGCTTACCACACGACCGGCACATTCCATGGTATCACGGCTTGAACTTGAAGTCTGTGCATGTTGTGAAGGGTTGCGAAACATTCTGGTCCGGAGTCAGGGATTTCTTTTGCATTTTAATGCATATTTTTCAGTTTTGTAGTGTTGTAATATGATTGTTTGTTGTTTGGAGATATTATTCTATATTCTTTTTGAAATGTGTTTTTTTTGATTTTCTTTTGTCGGTCTTCTCGAGCTGGCACGACAATGTCTGAGCCGATGCTGTACCTAACTGATTCAAAACTGTAATGACAACCGCCCAATGCTAACTGTAAAATCTCAAGCTACTGGTGCCCTTAGTGCACTACACGACGCTTGTGTCGGCACATATTGCGCATCTACTGAGATGATCTTACAATTACGCTGACATTCGTGAAGCTCTCTACAAGGCTCTTCTGCAACTTGAATCTCTCCTCCTGGACTCCTCCTGGACTCCGGTCCCTTTTCCTGCGCTCTGCTTCGCAGCGTTGGCAGTTCTCTCTGCCTTTGTGGCAGTTGCCTCTCAAGGCCTTGCAGCCTGAGCCTTGTGAAACTTGGCGCGCCCTACAACTGCCAAATACGTCGCAACTTGAAAACTCACATTTTTTCGCGTGAAAACTGTGTACAGCGGTCGCTCAATTACTCTGAGTTAATCCGAATTCAGAGACTTTGCACATCCAAAGATGCGCCGAACGTTGTTGTGCGAGCGCCCTGTCCTTCCACAGCTTCCATGAATCGCGTGGGGCTTTTCACTCAGGTGTCCTCAGTGTTTGAATCGCAGCTTGATGCTCGCAGAAGATAACCGCAGTTGAAATTACATTGCCATGTTAACAGAAATCGATGCCAGGCTAAGAGTAGTTAAGGTTTCTGCCCAATGACTGTCAGTCGCGGCTGCCCACCTCAAAACCCAAATGCTGCAGTTGACTTCACCAAGAGGCTGCATTCGCTGTGAAAGTCTCTTTCGACAAGCTTCATATAGTCTTACAATGTCTTACATCTATTGCTGTGAGGAATCTACGAAAAGTGCGAAGTGCATCTGTTGAGTCTTTGTACAGGTTTTCCATTGTTTTCAAATTTTCCTACTACTCCCTGCGACGCACCTGCTGATACCCCTACCACGATACAAGAAAAGCAAGTAAAATGATGGAATTATCTATTAGTACTTACAGTATGTGATATTTGCACCCAGAAGTTTGGGACAAAAGCTATCGAAAGTGACAAACACTCTCAAATGAGAAGTGCATTGAACTCGACGAATGGAACTTGCCATGAGCTGCATCTGTACATTACTTTCATTCTCATTGTTGAGCTGCAAAAGCCACGAGATCCAACGGTTGAGATCTCAATTGAGTATCTAAGCATATCGAAGCATGCTTTGGAGAATCGTTGGTGTGCCAAATCATTGAGCGGTGATGAGCAATGGCTGTTCTGAGCTCTTTTTGTTCGATGGGGAAATGTGCCATTCGCAAGCGCGGGAGAGTCGTGAATGCATTACAGATGGACGTTTTGTGTTCGATGATGGTATGGCCATGCCAGCAGGCTACAAACTTTTCCCACACCAGGAGTTGAGTTTGTAGCCAGCCAGCTACTGCTAGCATCGCCGGAGAGGAGAGCATACAATCCAAACCAATATCATTACTAAGTTTTACTAAGTATATTCATGAAACTGCTGTCCTACAAATGTCACAACAGATTGCTCTCTGACCCTGGGGATGGCGATGCCGTGTACTAGTTCGATGGTCAACACTTTAACATCTGCAAAACTATTCATCTGAGTGCTGGACTGAATGCCAATCGACGGACCATGCGCGTGTCTGAGAAATATGAATACCTGGCTTGTTGAAACCAGTTGTGGGATGTAAAAATAGCAGCACACAGCAAAATACCGAGAGATGAGTGAAAGAATCAAGAGTCTGCAAGAGCAGCGACAAATGACAATCGAAAGAGATCCTATAACAGGACTGAGACGAAAAGCAAGAGCAACTCCTTGCAAAACAAAACAGCTACATTTTTTTAGAGATGATTTTCGGACCGTTACTTTCAGACATGACGTGAGGATCAACAAGCAAGGGACCTGGGAGGAACTGAGCGCAAGAATATAGGAAATCTTTGGAAACATTCTATGGAATATGAAAACAAAGGCACAAGAAAAGAGGAAACAAATACTTAGGAAACAAATAAAGTCATATTAAGTCATAATCAAGTCAGAATTTCAAAATGATTCCTATGACTTTCTTTCACGACTGTTGAAACCAGGCTCGATTCAGGTGGGAAGCTGCGCTGAGTCGCAAACGCATCCACAGGCGCTTCCGGTAGCCGTACACCAGGGTCCACATCCATCTGGACGGTGAGCTGATGAAAGATGGAAAAGAAAGAAAATGCAAGAAATGAAGTATGAAGATAAAAGGAAAGGATGGAAAAGTTGCACACATCGCAGTAAGCTTGGGACACTTGGAGTCTGCGACAAGGCATTCGCAGTGTCTGCCTGCACAAGCGAGAAAAATCAAGAAATCAAATAAAATCAGATGAATCAAACGAATACTGCAATCACATGCCATCAGCACAAGAATCCCCAAAAAATGACACATTTGGACACTCAAACTCTGCAAACAGCTGATCTCGCCCGCTCGCATCTGGAATTTTCCACCTGATGCCGCCATCTTTCGAGAACTGCTTTGGGCGGCCTTGGCAGCAGTGATACAAAAGTTACTCATGATATGGTTCGCTTCAAGCCATGATTTTGAAAAACATATGAAATATCCGCTCACATCTTGGAGAAGAAAAGAACGGCGGCAAATCGATCAAACTTCATGTTCAACTTCTGAGCTTTGAACATGGGCCGAATATTTCTTGATGTCGACAAAGTTTGCAATTTCTTCTCAGATGAGATCCTTCCACGAAAGAACAACTTTCCATAAGTTTACTTTAAATTTCCTTGCAGTATTTTTGAAAATTCAAAAAGTCCTAGTTTTGAACAGCTGCCCAGCTCTGGTGCACCTGCATGGTGGCATTGTCTTCCGGGGCTCCTGACAAGATCTCTCTGGTCACCAGGGAAACGAGAAAAAGAAGCGAAAAAAGGGAACAAAGCATGGGTTGAAACAACAAAATTGGAGAAAGAAGGAATGAAGTAAAATGTAAAAAAACACATTGATTGAAGAGAAGGAAAAATAAAAAGAATTAGTGGGAAACCACATGCAGAACCTCGGCGCTCGAATTGCTACGGCCAAAGGGCCTAGGAGAGGCAAAAACAAGACGAGGCGAACAATGCATTGAAGCACATCCAAAGAGAAAAATCTTTCATAACGTTTCAACGTTTCGTTTACAATCCAAAACTAACTGCAGATGTGCATCTCTGGTTGGTCCTCTCCGAAGAGAACAAGTTGCATAACCAGTACAGTCAAATGCCGCACACTTTCATGGTAGCAAAGAATACTATTTTCCCGGCCAAATGTCTTTCATGGAAACAGTACATCACATGACATAGCATCTTCTGTCAGGTTTATAGAATCAAAGTATAGAAATGTGTTTATTCTTTGAACATTTTCATGTCACTGGTTGCCAAATGTCTCCGCTTTAGGCCAATGCTTCACTGGAGGAGAATAAAGGCCATTCTTAAAACGCGCATCGCCCAGAATGTACCTGTGCTGCTCCGGGGGCAAGAGATTGTCACGTACACAGCAAGCCTATCGGAAGTACCCTCATCACGAGCGTTAAAGTTTGGGGGTTCGGAAGGATGGGTTGCCACACCGGTTTGGTAGTACAATTAAGGGTTCAAAGGGTGAAAGTATCCAAGTAGTTTTTGAACGTAAAGTCCAAACTGTAAAGCTCAGAGAGTCTACAACATCCAAGTTGATAAAATACAACATCTAAACATGCGTGGGCAGTTTTACGAAAGGTCCAATGGTCACCAATTCACCATGCGCTAGGCTAGTGTCGAATTGAGAGCTGTTTCCACGCCGAGAAACTCTCTGGACTTTCTCTGCTTTTGTGAAAGCTGCAGCATGTTTTTTGAAAGCATACATGTTGGATGATGTTCGATTCATGCGCCAAACTCGACAGCAAACCGTGATGGATCCGTTGGCGTTGTCAAGCGGTGACCCAAATCATTTTGGTAGAGGGATAATGACAACCGAAAATAGAATTGTCTAATATTCTGAAACTTCAGACTGATGTGCAACTGGACGCACCAATCACGGCCAGTTCCATCAGAGAGATGCATGGCGGGGCGTCCCCAGCCTCAAGCTGAAAGAACAAGAAGCATTTGAAAAATTGGATGCATGGCAAACAAGCTGCCATTGTTCACCCGATGTCTAGTACTGTGGCACTCTCTTCATCATCATATCTCTTTACGTTGCACTGGTTATTTTTCTTCTCGTGCAGTTGACTCTCTTTATTTTGGATTCCCTTCTTCTTCCGTTCTTCTCACTTATCTTATCTTATCTTAACTTTATATGCTTCTTAGTCTCTTCATCTATCTTCATTCATAAAGTCTTCTTACATTCTTCTTTTATTCTCTTTACATTGAGTTCACTTTCTTCTTTTCTCTTCTTAGTCTCTCCTCTCATCTCTTTTTGTCTCAGGCTGCAACTGCATTGAGATGCAGCCCGAACAGACATGTCGCCCCCAATCGTCAAAGAATGAGACAGGTCAGGCCATAGGAAACCATCGGAGACCGTGGCAATCTACAGATTACATCAGATTACACTTTCTATTATCTAAATTATGTATGTATTAATTTGACCATGTTAGGCACTTGATTGCTATGTGTTGATGAAGTGCCTCTGCATTGCATAAGTGACATATCTGTCTAATATGTACATGTATATCATATATGTATTTTGTATTACTTGCTGATTTCATGCGCACATCTCTCTCTCTCTCTAAATATATATATATATATACAGATATACTTGTATACACATTTCAATCTAACAATGCACGTCACTGTGCTGTTGCGGAACCTCTGAGAAATGCAAACCCAGGGGAAAAGCGGTCACGGTGAGAGTGAATACAATGAATACGAGTCATTTCAACTTCAAACTACAAAGGACTGCATAAAGTTGCATCAAATGTGCTGCACAGGGCAAGAAGATCTTGGCAACGGCTGCGTTCTCTTTGCAGTGAATTGACTGAGAGAAGTCAGCTCTTGTCTTCTTTGGACTTGCTTCTTCTTAATGTACACCGCTGCTTGGCAAACAAAGCGCATGTCTAAGCGCTTGAGTCATGAGAATTCCTCTTTGGTACAACCCAGTGGCATCTTTTAGAATTCTTGCGCATGGTCTGCCAAGCTTTGACATGTCATTAGAACATGAACAAAGACATCAAAGACTAGTGAAATCCCAAGCTTTCGGAATCTCTGCATTTCATTGTCACTTCAAAAGTCAGTCCAGCGTCTGGATGCTCATCGGGCCTTCAAGCATCAGGCTGCGCATCCGAGTGGTTGAGACCCGAAGGAACTGGGTGGAACTGATATCAATTTGGGTAACTCTGCAAGCACATGGGGAACCTTCAGCTACATCGTATAAGTCACTTAAGTCAGCAAGCAGGAATTTATTCTCATGCTAAAACATGCCAAAACCATTGAAAGGAATGCACATGAAATCTACTCTTACCGAAGCGGCAGGGTGTGTCTTTGCGGATGCCATGAACCCTATGTGGTTCAGCTTTA
This sequence comes from Symbiodinium kawagutii, assembly GCA_009767595.1. Lineage (NCBI taxonomy): Eukaryota > Dinophyceae > Suessiales > Symbiodiniaceae > Symbiodinium > Symbiodinium kawagutii. The sequence continues at coordinate 316,545 of VSDK01006632.1, read as the reverse complement.
GCTGGGAGGGGCCTCTATTGCTCCAGAATCCTCTGTTCGTGGGTTTTTTTGCAAAGTGATTTTTTGGCAATATTGGCACAACTACAGAAATCCAATATGGGGCCCATCGTAAGTCCAGCATGGGATCTAAACCCCGAACCCCTTGTTTTGCTGTTTTCGCAAAGCAATTTTTCAAGAACATTGGCACAACAAGACTCCAAGACAGGGACAATATAAATTCAACATCTGGCCAGCAAGGGGCGACATGGTGTAAAGAGGGGCCCAATATGGACCAACATGCGGTAAAGTATGGCCAGCATTGGCCTAATGGGCTCAACATTGCCAAACAAATGCCAAGATGTGGCAAACATCGGGACCATTGTCACCAATATGGGGCCCACTTGCCCCAACATGGCTCGAACATGCGCCTGGAAGAATCGTTTTTTGGCTCTGACCCCCTGTTTTCAATGCTTTTTTGAAAGCAATTGTTTGTGCAGCAAGATGGACCCAACACAAGTCCAGCATGGTGTGAAGATTGGCTCACTATGCGGCCAGATGTGCCTAACGTGCTGCCCGGTGGCCCAACGTTTGCCGAACCTCTGCCAAAATGTGGCCCACATGAGCCCACTTGCCCCAACATAGGCCAAGATGCGCACGGAAGAACCGCGCACTCATTTCAGAACTTTTTTGGATGCAAATGAATGCGCTTTCAGGACCTTCAACAGGGAATATTGCCGGAGATATGTCATAAGCATTCATAAGATCATTCATAAGCTATCATCTCATACCATCTCCTTCTGCATTCCACGGTACGGGCGGCTTAAGCCGCGAAGCGGCGCGATTCTATGCCATGCATTGAGCTACGCATGGAGCTAGATCAGACCTGACCCTGTCTCTGGGTTCTCCAACTCTTTTGTCGAGCCATTGGACGAGACCTTGCCATCTCCACACAATGTGCCATTCGATGACAACGCAGCCAGATTTAGGATATGGCAAGGACACCTTTGGACACCTTTCCAATCTCTAATCACATTTCAGCTCCCAACGGCGTTCCATTTCTTGCACTTTCGGCCACGGGGGGATCTGCAGAATGCGGGAATTCAAAGTATCAAAGATATCTGCTCCATTCTGCATGTGAACTTCAGGTAACATAAGCTTACCTTATAAATAGAATATGTTTTGTTACCATGTACATGGATATCTATTCATCTATTTTTCCATTTGTCATAGGGTACCAGTTTAATATATTGAACGGTGGGTAGATAAAATGATGACCTTCAGATTGGGTTTGAACGCTTGAGCTTCTCGCCTGGCAAGCTCTTGGCTTTTGCCTTCGCCTTCCTGCTTTGCTCTGCTCTGTCTCTTGATGTTTTGCATCTCAAGGCATTGAGAGGTTTGCGAAGTTTTGCTGGTTCTTCTATGTTCTTCAAAGCATCAATCTTGCACAATCTTGGATTTCTTTCAATTTTGTTCTTCTGTTTTTTTGAAGCACAATTGCGTCTCCTTTTTGGTGCAGTTTGCTTTGGCTCCTGGAAGGCAAAGACAACAAAAACTCAAATCTCTCAGCTGGCGGCAAAATGCCAAGAAAAATTGCTTCAAACCAAGTTCAGGATGAAGAACTTGTCACGGTTTGGATCCGTTTGCATCTGAATGTTTTGCATTCTCCTCAGCACTCTGTTTCACATTCCTTGGCTTGTACTGAACCCGGAGGTAGTATGAAAGCACTTCAAAAGAAGTGAACATGTAGCATTTCATGTAGCACTTCATGTAGCACTTCATGTAGCTTCAATGTGAAACTTGTTGTCTCATGTCTGCGGAAGGCAAGCATTGCAGTATCTTGTGATCACAACAGGCTGAGCGACGCATCAACTAAGCACCGAACGAAGCTGGAACTGACAACGGGACTGGTGCTTTCTCATCACGGCTTCGACCTTCAGCACAAGGAAGTGCTTTCTTCATCTTTCAGCGCAGTGAAGGCGAAAAAGGCAAGAAAAGCAAGAAAGGCAAGACACATCACACGCATACACTCCTTAGACTCCTTAGACTCCAGCTTCTCTCGCGAGGCACCTGCTCCTCTTTGATTCCATGCTTCAAAATGCGTCAAAATGCTTCAAATCAAATCCATCCACTCTATTTAAACATCCTGCTATGCTTGAAGTAAGACTCTAAGACATTGAGATTCCCTCTGTACAGTAAGTCATAGATCAAGTCTCAATTATGCTGTGGACATGGTCTCTCGCTTTGTAAATTCTCAACCTGCCTGCAAGGGTTGTTGCCTGGGCGGTAGAACAACTCTGTTCCCCAAGAAAGCTGGCCCTCCAGATCCAAACAAGATCAAAAGGATTCAAAAGGGCCAGGTGTGAAAGTTCTGTTTAGACTTTGCACTCTGTTGGATCCTCAAGACTTTGCACTCTGCTCGTCGTTGTTTGCAGTCTAGAATCTGTACAATCCTTGGCTTCATGAGCTCGGTGTAGTGCTCGGAAATCTTTCTCAAGCCCTCAGACCGAGAACGCTAGAGCAATCTATGAGAGAAGGAGATAAAGAAGAAAAAGAAGAGCAAGAAGAAAAAGAAGAGGAAAAACATGGAAGAAAAGGAAGAAGTGGAAGAGGGAAACAAAAGCGAATCTGAAAGAAAAGGAACAAATCGATTTATATCAGTTAAATCATATAGTTTGCATATAGTGAATTCAAGCACAGGGAAACAGCCCATGGTCAGCATTGCCTCTAAGCCTTTCAGTGGGAGGCACAAATACCGCCTCAGAGCGCTCAAAGAGAGGGAAAAGCTAACAAATTCTTGCTGTATCCATATCATTCCATATCTGTATCCATATCTGTATGCTGTCTATTTTTCTGTCTATTCCTGTCTTCTGTGCATGTCTTGCTGTGCAGCACAGCTTAGCTACTGACGTATCGCTTGATAGAGGATGAAGTCGGTCAGGCAGCGGGAAGTCAACATTGATGCGGGCAACTCAGATCGTGGAATGTTTGGGTGATGGGCTGTCAATCGTTGCCTCAAACCTGATCAGCATTGCACTCCCTCTTGGGCCGGTGCCAGTAACATTTGCATTCTTTTTCATTTGCGAAGCTGTTGTTTCGCAAGTCGCGCGCACTGTTGGAACTCGTCCTGCAGGGTTCAAAGTTCTAGGCCATCCCAGAGTTCTGCGTAAACCTTCCCTTCATCCAGTCCTCTCCCAGTCCTCTCTTAGTGAAACATTCCAAACCCGTAGATGTCGAGGTGTTTTTGGGATGGGATCAGATGTAGGATTGCGGTTCTGGAATGTCATTGTTTGTCCTACGGCACTGGATGTGTTTTCGTCCGTCTTGCAGTTCTGCAGCCTTTGAGGAATCACGCCCAAATCTTGTCAGTTCGAATAGCTTCAATGTTTCACTCTAACTTTCATGCTTGTTGTTGAAACTACTGATCAGCTATGCTGTTTTGGGTGGCTACATTGGAAAGCCTATGCAACATCTTGGCGCGCCAATGTGCGTAATCCCAAAACATCCGATGCGTGCAATGGCCAACTCTGTTTCCTTCAAATTTATCCATGAAATGCGAAAGTAAAACAAAAACATGGCAGTTAGGGCTCTAATCACTTGGACAGGGAACCCGAAACAACTCACTTTGTGCTACAGAGTTCATGTTCCAATTTGTCGTTGTGAAAATGGCGCACCTGGCCTGTCTAATTTTCAAGTCTAATCCGTCTGTTTTATTGATGTTTCAGCTACATCTAGGAAATTCCAGGAATTTCTAGAAAAACTACTAAATGGAAAAAAATGACCACATAATTGAACAGAACTGATATAAACAATTATAAACTGCTACGCTTTCAAAACCAAAAAACTTATTGCACTTCCACATCCCCCGAACTCGTTTCAATCGCTTGAATTCTCTCGAATGGGCCTTAAAATGCCTCAATGGGTGCAACAAAAGACATGCAAACACAACATGACCTCAGTATGGGTCAATAATGTAACACGTGTGATGTTGCTATCCTTTTCGTCCAGGTTTCCTGTCTATCTAGGCAAGTGTCAAAGCACATATTTAGCATGAGCCTCGCTTATGTCCCGAAGAAGTATTCTAAAACATCTTTGTCTGGGCAACTAGATATGCACGACTTTTCGCACTTGATTCGCTGGATGTGGCTTCTACATAGCAAGATAATGACGACAAGCGGTTTTCTTCTGAGATTGGAAGATCATTGGAAATTGATGCCAAATCCGTGATTTTCAGATCAAAGATCAAAGATGAAGTATGAAGTGCTTACAACTGATTCTGTTCCTCGTCAGGACTTTGGGGTTGAAGCAAACTGTCATCTTCAAAATCAATCGCAGTGCAACCTCCTCACCTCCACAGCCGATCTCCAAAATCACCAAGCGGAGAAGCTTGCCACGATTGAGTCGAAACTGCCTGAGACTTAAATGAGCTGAAAATATCAAGGATGTTTTTTCCTTAATTCTTTACCTCCTCAAATCTGCATAGTTCACACAATTGCTCAAATCTGAAGCGTTTCCTCATTTCCTTTTGCCATCACGAAAACTCGTTGTGTCGCCCTTGCCTCCCAGCATCCATGAGAACCTCTCTCCAGCGTTGGAAGCGCAGCTCCTGCTGAGTACTGAGGAAAGCACTGCATGAAGTTCTTCAAAGGAGCTGCTCTTTTGCTGCTAATCTTACTCCCTTACTTTCTTCACATTTTGAAATGCATTCATCTTACTTTCTTCACATTTTGAAATGCTTTCATCTTACTTTCTTCACATTTTGAAATGCTTTCATTTTACTTTCTTCATGTCGCCATTTAGACAACTGTAAACACATATTAATTTGTATACTTTTGTTCATCGGGGCAAGTACCTACTGGTAGCATGGTTGGCTGGATTGTACTGGTCGCAGCATTGTTCACACTTCAACGCCAACAAAAACTGAAACTCTTCGAGTGAAAGATGTGCACCTGCTCCATATCACTTGCCATGTGCGCATCGTTGAACCTGGGCTGACTTTGGGTGCCATCGGAAGATTTGAATCTATTCCTTAATCCTCCTTAGTCTATTTCAATGGATTCATTTCTATTCATCTAATGAATCTAATCTATTCCACACTTTCAATTCTTTGATAACGTTTCTGACCGACCAGAAACACTGCCCCTTTGACACATCAAATCGCGTCCAAGAATGCGACATCAGAACGTGCGGCCGGGCTAGTGATTTACACCAAGGGCAAATGGGCCTCGCATCAGCCGAAAAAAACTTGGCAACAGAAACAGTGGAAAATCTAAAGAAGATTATCGACAATTGATCACACCCAAATCGACTCGTGGAGATTTTGTTCAGCAACTAAAGTTCATGGGTGAGGCCGTCAAATCTTCCCCCGTTGAGTCCCTAAGTCCTACCATTCCGTAAAATTCCTGACGCGATTGGAGTGGAAACTCGTGTCTTCTCAGGTGTCAACCAGTTTTCGTCATTGCGCTTGAAGGACTGTTCCACCTGTGTGATCACCTCCAGGTACTACAAAGGGTCAGGGCATGTCAGGGCACAAGGAAAACTGAAGGAGAACCGAAGGAAAGCAGTGCTGCTGAGATCTGCCGAGATCTGCGGTCGCACTGCATCGCCCCGCAGCTTTCGGCATTTTGATTGAACATTTCGACACTGTCCTCACATCAGCTCACATCCAAGCGACTCGGACGTTGAACATCTTTGAACCCTGACACTACTCGTTGAGCTCTCCCCAAACAAGGCATGAGTGTTTCATCACCAGGGCACAGTCAAGACATGTCAAGACACAGTACAATATGTACAATGTTATCCTTGGGAGAGCCTCAACCGAAACACTTCGATACACTTCGATCCTGCCATCGAAGGCAGCCGGAAGTGCACGGGAAAAGATTTCATTTTGGATTTCCAGGGTATGCCACCCCTGTTTCACAGGTGTGGGCTTCGCTCGTGTCGCCTTCAAGTGCTCCCACTGCCTCGTCCTTTCGTTGAGCAATCATGGAAACTGGATGAGGAGTTGATGCAGCTTAAGGAGTTCACTTTGTTCACTTCATTTTACTTACTGTATGTTTACTTGGTCTCGCGAAAGGACCACAAAGCAGAGGTGGAACCTACTTGTCTGGCTACAAAAGAGAACAGTCGGCACAAACACTACGCCGTAGCTAGAATGCTTGTACAATACTTCATGTCACCTTTGATTTCAGAATGTGTATGGGTGCCATTGTGCTGATTTGACGCATCCTTTATGGGTGCTATGATGTGATATATACTATGTCTGCAGTGGTAACGACTCTAAGAATGAGATTCTTTGTGTATCTTTTTGTACAGTAACAATTTAGATTCGTTCAATTTCTGGTGTAGCACCAGCCACCAGGGCTGGAGGGTGACGCTATGTACAGGATTCAGAGCGTGGGCTGAGATGCCACATCCAAACCTGGCGGGATGAATGCACCCCCACTGCACACGAAAACTTAGGAAATCCATGGCTAAGAGATGCTAAGAGAAAAATGCTAAGAGAAAAATCCCAAGAAACACATTGGGAATCTATGGCTACGAGATGCTAAGGGTACAAGTAGAAATCACAGACTGAGTAAAGATGGGTTGTGTTGGATGAGTCTCATCCTGCTTGCCAAGAATTCCATACGATCCGAGTTCAAATAAGTGAGAACAAAGCTCCAAGCTAAATCCACATTCTTCAGAACCTCTCAAACTTTGCTCCAAACCCTTCCCTCCAACATCAAATGTCTTCCCTAAGTGCCAGCTTTTGGGGCAAATCACTGTCACAGTCTGACCCTCCGAACATTTACCCCAAAATATAAACATCTGGGCATATCTGGGGGATCATGTCTTGTCAGGTGCATTTTGCTGACACAAATCTAGGTTCCAGAAAGCTCTCTTCACTCCATACATTTCTCTCTCGAATAGACGCTTTTAGGCTTATTACATCTTATTACTAACTTAGCCATTAAAAGCCTTGCGTGTGGGAGGGAGAGAGAGAGCCATCCATGTGGCCTCCCAAAACAGCATGTATGGGAAATCAGTTCTTCCGTTGGGAAGGGCACCTCAAAACTTTCGTGCTTTAATAAAAAGATCAAACATGGGAATCGTGAAGCAGTCCAGCAGTAGATCTCAAAGTCTGAAAGTCCTTTCAAATCCTTGGGCAAAATCAAAGAACAAAATACAAAATATCGATAGATATCGCTCAATTATAGTACAAAGAACGTCTGGCTGAAATTACCTATTCCTCTTCAAGGACATTCCTGATTCCTTTTGAGAATGCTTTCTCGAGGGAAACCTGTTTCTAGCACTTCCTGGACTCTAAACTCAGACTGCAAGTTCCCTCTTAAGCCGAAAAAATGCCTTAGCACGCCTTTTTGCCCATGAAAAGTGCGAAGATCGAGGAATTTGTGTTGTGGGTATGGAGAATCCATTAGCGCAAGAGTCCATACTTTTGTAATTGCAATCATCATTCAGATTTTTCACTAATTTCGATTCTTGTTATCATTTGTGTGGTCTCTACAAATCTGGGGAGCTGTGCTCTCGCCTTGCGCAGCTGCAGCTCCTGTCGCGGGTCACATGTTGCCATCACCACGCTGATACAATCTGTCGCAAGGGCAGTGTAGCATGCGACATAAACCTTTCAGGTGAAAAGGGGCTGCTCCCGTCTCCTTTTGTCATGCGATCCTGACAGTGTCTTTGAGAAGTCGCAAAACTCAAAGCAAACTATGAAACATAACTCAGAGAAACAGCTCATGGATGCGTTGCTCAAGGAATTGAAGCATTGTCTGCATAGAAGAACACTATAAGCAAGATCAAGCAAAAATTTGCATGCTTTCGCATTCACTCTACTTGCACTTGGTGCTTCTTCGATGGGTCTCAGAGTCTCGGCCTTGTAAATGCCTTTGTAGAATTCACCGGCACGGTAAGAAGATCGGACCTTGGAAACGGCGACTCCCTCTTTGATACCATGGAAATATATGGAAATCATTTCATGATTTTCATGGAAATCCATCGAATTCATTCGAATTCTCTCAAAAAGCAATCCAGCAAAACGTTCCCATGATCGTTTGTCCAGGCTTTCATGGACCTCATGCACGACTTGCATAATGGAAAGGAAGTAGAAGGAAACAAGAAAACACATCTTCATCTTCATTGTTCTGTACGTCTTTCCTCCCTCGTTCTTCGGATCTGCTTCTCATTCTTAGATTCTATGCCTCCGCACCATTGGACCAGATGCCACATGCAATCCCAAAGCCTCAGCAGCTAAAGCATCACAACAAAAAAATCTTGAAGAGCTCTCTTTTCTTAAGATTTCATTTTATTTATCACATTTTATTACCACAATAATTTCTGAAGATTTCTTGTTGCTTTTCTAGTTTTTCTTTGCTTGTATTCTTCCGCAACTTCCGCAATCTTTCTCATCTTTTTCACCGCAAGGCGTTCAGGCGAAAGAAAATGCGAGACTGAAGTGCTTCTTGAACCCGTCCCGTTCGAATAAGTGAGGCGGTCTTACTTGATATGCGACAGCACAAGTATCACAGTATATGCTGAGGCACTATAGGACGTGATGTGATGCGATGTGCAAGGAGTTTCCACCATGTGACGTGATGTGTTGTCGAATGAATTGAAACAAATTGGGATTGACAAATGACATGCCACGTTTCCTTTGCCAAAATCGAAACGAAGTCGTCACTCTTCAGTCTCACTCGCTTGACCACGATGGTGCCGACTATGCCTCTGCCAGACTTTCCACCACAGACACAGTCTCTGGACCAACTCTTCTTCAGCTGTGGAGACTTTGATTAAAATGCAAAACTTTTGATTCTCAATAGTCAGCCAAGGGCTGCAAACTACAAAGTTCCAGAATCTTCCGGAACAAATAGGCAATGAAATGAAAGACTTCCACAATCTCCATCTCCCACATGATCCCAAATCATCCACTGATCAGCACAGGCCACTACGGGACCCTTTGGGACGGAACGAAGGCCTTGAGCATTGCGGCTTTCTGAACGGACCTAAGATGCCAGAGCTTCAAATTCAGCACTGTCCAAAACATTCTTCGCAAGGCTTTTAGATGTTGAAGTCTGATGCTTGCAGTGCTTGAGATTCTGCGACACACACACACACACACACGTCACTCATGTTTTCTGGACCTGAGCTTCAGGACGCCAGGGCCCCCTTTGCCATGGCGGGCGACCAAGACGCAGCAGAAGACCAGCCTTCAAGCGGCCTGGGAATGAATCGAAATGAAGATTTTCATTGGACAGAGGAAACTTATAACAAAAGACATCAAAAGACCTTCCTCAATGTACAAAATAGTTGCTATAACATTTTCCTATAGCACAAAATAGAAATCTGTGAATGGAACATGTTGGTGGAGCAGTTCAGTTGAGGTCCTAGCTCAACGCCCTGTCTCTGCTGCATCTTAATGGGACTGATCTCAGCGAAGATCTTCATGAAATCAAAACATGGAAAAGAAAATATATTTTGCAAATGAAACATAAACAATGTAAAATAGAAAAATAACACATAGAAGACTGGTCTTTTGCAAGCAAGGTGCAACAAGCTGCGAAACTGAATGGAGGTGTTGGACAAATGGTGAAGTCTAAGGGTGGCACAAACGGGTATGCTCCTGGGGCCTGAAACAATCTTCAAATGAATTCAATAAAGGAACTCAATTGAAGTAATTTGAAGTATTTCAATGTTATCTGTTTGCATTTCAACATCTTCCAACTCTCCAAACTCGGCATTTGGTGGCACTGATGGCGCTGCAAATTCTCATTGCGCTGCCTGGGACCATCTCTCCATCAGTGCAGACAGGGATGAACTTCGTTTCACCTACCGAAGTCTGCCAGCCACAGAGCGAATGCGGAGACAGAAAGCATGGAACATCATAGAACATAGACATTGTGGAATTAACATTTTGTATTGCGATAGCAAGTGCCCACGCATCAGTCTACGTTGACTGATTGCAACATGCACTGTATGCACTATATGCATCTGTATGCACTTGCATCAAGATGCACTTTGCATATCTTTGCATCAAGAAACAATTGTTTCGATTGGTGCCTTGAGGCCTGTGCCCTGCCTTAACACCCTCACTTCGCAGCTTGCCCTTCATCATGCCGTCGAGTCGGGCTGGGCTCAAGGGCCGTGGCCCATGGGACCGGGGCCTCGAACAGAAACTGAAAGAGGAAAAAGGAAAGGGAAAGAAAGAGAAAGAAAGATAATTAATTGATAAGTAATTGAAATGAATTGATCATAAAGTAATAAGAGAAAGAAAGAGACGGAGCGAGAGAGAGAGAGAGAGAGAAACACTTTAGGGGGAAAAAAAGAGTCTCCCGCAACGTTGTAAATGCCAGAAAACATCAAAGGTGTTAATGAGTTAATTCTTCATAACTGCACGACATTAACCAAGCAGCATACCCCAACAATCACACATGACCAAGCAGTTACGGCGTTTCACACGGGTCACATTTCTTATTCCATGCTTGGGCCACCACGGAGGTTGACAGGGCAAGCCAGCAGCTGCCATGGATGACTTGTTGACAGATGGAGAGTAAACCTCTGCGCTTGGCAAAACCGGACACAAATGTCAAACCTGTTCTATTAAGAATGAAAGAGAGAATTGTGCTAGAGAATAGATGGAATAGAGAATAGAGAATAGAAAATAATGTCAGAATAGAGAATGGAATAGGGAACATAGAGAATAGAGCATCGCTGTTCTGTGGAAACATGTCAAAGCGATGCTGCGCGCAAAAAACAAAATTCGTGTGTCAAAAAGGACAAATTTGCAGCATGTCATCATCTTTGAACGAATTGATAGGTCATCAGGTAGCCCGTGCAGCCAAATGATTGTCAAAGCAGTGCCCTGCCTTCCCCTTGTTGAAATCGTTACTCCTGCATCAGACCCCCAAAAAATGCATCGTTTTCATGTTTGTGTCAAAGTACCCTCTGCTGTTTGGGATCGCAGCAAGCTCCTTGTAATGATGCTGTCTCGACCGGTACCTGAGTCCCGATAGTTTGCTGTCCACTTGTCATAGCTCTGCTTTGCTAAGAAAAAACAGGCAAAGCTGCTTCAACTGCCACCATCTTCAATTCACAAAACTACGAGGTCACATGAGAACTGATTTAATGGAGTCATGTCATGCCAGTGGCAGGGCGTCAAGCATAAAGCGTCCACTGGCAAATATAAAGACATGTGAAATATCTGGGAACATCTGAGCATGGAGCCATTCGGTACATAGATATTGTTGATACCACGAAGGCCTGCAAGCCATTGGCTACTTGAGAACTACTTGAACTTCAAATGCCATTGGTTTTCCATTGCACAAGTCAACGACATCAAAATCAATGCTTGGATCCGAGCCATACATTGCGCTGCGAAAGGATAAAGCCAAGTGGAAAGTAAGAGATGGTCTGCTGAATTGGGGAATTTGGGGACTTGGATTTGGCGCGACTGATCAAATTTATTTTGTCTAAATTTAAATCTGTTTTAATCTGTTTGATACTATTGTCCGTGGTCTTTGTATGTCTTTGTGCTGTTTGGAATTCTAGCAGTGTCACAGGCTTACAGTATCAGTCATCACCTCTTTGGACATGTTCCCAATATGTATCAGTAACGTCTGAGCTGCTTGAATGCTGGGGTTGAAATGGGTTCAATAGATTTGATCTGATGTCTCCTATGTGACTTTGCACAGGAGCCGAAATGGCTGGGGAGAGGGGGAAGGAAATTGCGAGTCTGTGATTTTCTCATTCTGCAAAGGTCCGTCATCAAAGTCCATATCTTTTTCACACGATTCGTTTACAACAGCCAGGATGAAGCTGTAGTTTCATCATGTTTCATCACCCTTTAATGATTTTTGAAGCTAAGCTATGGATCTTCGATCTTGGGATCGACATCCTTAAGTCCCATGCTTCTCCAGCTACCCGCCACTGGTCGAACTCTTCGGGAGTCACATAGCGGGTCACCTGTAGCGAAGAGATGATGACAATACCAAAAAGATGTGGCAAAGTAAAACCTTTTGACAAAAACTGAGGTAATTTGTTTGCTGGAAAAAATTGAGCTCTGGTGTAGTGCTTGGAAGAGAGATCTCTGGGTCTTCTGTCGCTTTGTGAACTACGATGGATCTCACTGATGACCTGGAAACTAGCTCAAGCCTTGAAAGATCTTGAAAGATGTCTATGGCAAAGTAGAAGCCTGGAAGCCTTGAGAAGCCTTGTAAGACTTTTGTAAGATCTTGTAATACTCGTCTTTGAGGCTCACAGAGGCAGCGGTCACTTGATCTGCCTTCATGTGTCTCTTGGTTGGCTGCAAGTACCTCGATGCCCCAATGGACTTCTGAAGCGAGCAGGCGGGCAGGCAGCAGGCACCATCAAGGCAAGCACATGCGAATGAGGAAGTTCAAGTTGCAACATGCATTACTTTCGCTGGATTCCAACGCTCCCAAAGGGACAGCTCCAAGAGCACCAGCTTCAAGAGAGCTCCAACACGCATGACTTCTCCATGAACAGAGTGCAGAAATGTGCAGAATGCCCAGAACAAAGGGCAAAAAATCATCCAACAAAAAGTGTTCCCAAAATTGCTGTGTGAGCTACCTGGCTTGCTCAAATGGGTCGCAACAAACAGGGGAAAAACATGCAGGGTGAGTGGTTCAAGGACAACAACCACGCCTACCCAGCCATCGACTGCAGCCCAATCTAGCAACTCAAGTAGCAACGAGAGCAACACTATGTATGCATGTACCGACATACCAAATGCTGAGCCCCTATTTATCTGCATGAATGTGTTAAGCAATTTTGATAATTCCATCAGGAATCGTTGGTTGCTATTGGTCTCGATTATGTTGTTTTTCCGTTGGAGGATTTCTGACTAGATATCTGCATGCTTTTGCTGCTGCTACCGTGCAAACTATCCTCCGGAAACTCAACAATGCGTTCCGTGCGATGAGCCGTGAATGCAAAAGAAAATGTCCTGCTACCGTGCCGCCTACCAGCACCAACATAGCCACCACTACCAAATCTACCAGTACCAACAACAATACACATGGCCAACTACCCGTGACTGTCTTGCCTACAATATCTACAACCTACTACATACAACCTGCTACCTACCTACTATTTGCTGCTGCTTACATCTGCTTACTGTTTGCTACCTGCCACTTGAATTTACTTGCTACTAAAATCTACTAAATATTTGCTTAACCAGTGTCCCACCAAAAAAGAGAGTGATTTGAACCCAATTCAAACTCGAATAGCTTTGTTGAGAATCAAGCCTTTCAATCCTGATTCCCGAAAAAAAAGCATTGAGCTCAATTTTCAATAATTACTCCTCGTTTTAGACCAGAAGCCACGGCTTTCAATCCTGACATCCAAGAATAGAACAGTCAATTGATCTTGTAGCCAAACTGAGAATACTTTGATTGGCAATTGGATGGCCTGTATGCGATTCGAAGATTGGTTTGGGGAGGGAAAATGAATCAGACTTGTACGAAACGTTAGAGTGGGCTCAAACGAACATCCTTTTGCTTTTTAGAAATCCCTAATTTTTTTCTCAAATCTTCTCAAATCCTCTCTCTTCACTGCGCCTGGAACAGCACTTTGCTTTGGAAGGGGGGCGGCATCCAAGTGCCAGGACAGGGGCAATAGCGAGGATGTTGCAAGGCAAAGGACCAACGGAGGCAGGTCACATGGGAGCGATCTTTCAAGTTGGTGTCAAGACACAGGAAATAAACATTTAAAGATTGTACGTTGAAAGATGTTGAAAGTATGCGAAGTTCATAAGATGAAGTAATGAAATGTTCTCTGATGCAATCTGACAACTCACTTATTTGCAGTTATTTGTAGTATGAACTGTACGCTGCCACACTTGGGCACTGTCCAAATGTCACCATCTCAACGCCCACATCGCGGAGATCGCGAAGAGTCTGCGCGCAAAGGCACGAAGCACTTTATAAGATTAAAGGCACCTGCCGCTTGCTGGTAGGCTCTACGTGGCTCTACATCAAAGCATTTCTTTCAATGTAATCACTCCTTGTTGTACACATTCTTTACATTCCTTTACCACACTGATGTACACTGCAAGGTACAAGGCGATGTGATCCTTTCAATGAGCTTTGTATGTCCTTGCTATCAAATCAAGCATTCTTTCAAGACCACGAGTTCAAGCCTGCTGAATTTCTTCATCTGTTTCTCCCAGTCCGAGCATAATCGAAGATTTTGTCACCACGTCTGGCCGGGCCTGGCACGGCTTTTCGAATCCCTCACAAAAACATCTCTGACATCGTCTGACATCTCTTCTCCTTCATCGTCTTTCTTTGATGTCTTTTGTTGTTTTCGCAATTCCTTGCAGATTGCGATTCCTCAATGGCGTTCACTTCGTGTCTCAAAGCATTTCGACGCCTGCTTGGCATGACGCAGGACATTAAGGGATTGTGCGTAGCCCGCACGACGATCTCTGACCGTTGACTGCAGCCTTTCGACCTCGAAAGCAAAACAAAAGAAAACCATGGAAAAACTGAAGGAATCGAAGGAAAAGCAACTCGAATCAGGAAAAAGAAAAGAAATATTCCTTTTTTCTCCTTTTTTTCATTCTAAGAAAGACCGCCTGTTTGGCAACTTTTCATGCATGAAACGTGGACTCGCAGCATGCAGGGGCTTTCGCAGCTTGTGTCAGTTCCCAGTTCAAACAGATTTGGCATTTCCAGTTGTGATGCTTACGATGTGCTTCAGATATACTTCCCATCAGCTTCAGATATGCTTCAGCAAGTCCCTTGAAGTCCATGTTTTCTGAGTCTCAGGCCGTCTCAACATTGTGAGCAAAAACGTCCATACCGCTGTTGAGGACCTAAACTTGGCGCTACGATGTGCTACGATGTGCTACGGCGCTCTCCTCGCCTCTTCCACTAGGTCCAACTTGCCCTGAAAGTCCCCAATCAACGTCTCGACTTTCAGATCTGGTTGCCTGCAGAGACATTGACACTGACATTGAAAAAGAACAACTCAGATTTAAGAATGAAAAAGAGGAGAAAAGATGATGAAAGAGGAACAATCATGAAACAAACTGATCAAGGTCATGATCGTTTGGATTATTGTTTAGATGCTGCTGCTGCTGCTGCAACGACGGAGCTCAGATCATTGTAAAAAATGGAATATTGATATGGATGATCAGGAAAAAATGGAAGTCTGAGTGAGAATGTTGACAAAGTGGAGATAAAACTAAAGACATAAATGCTGGATGTGAAGTGAAGCACAAATGCCGAGTGAAAATAACCAGGTGACAATCCCCTAAACAAAACCAATCCCCGAAACTGAAGTCACTAGTCGAGAAATGTCGATGACTTGCTGCTCGACCTCATACTGCTCTGTTGCGTTCGAGTACTGACAGAATGCTTCCAGGAATGGACACTATACTTTTAACCATTGTAACCCTTGTAACCCAGTATCTAGGTATTTTGAGGCTTAGCCTATAATTTCATTGAAGAGCACCGCAATCCAATATCCAACATCTACATCCCAAAACAGGCTGAAACCAATTAAAAAGTAAGATAAGTCAAAGAATTACAGTAAAATAAGGTAGATACAAGAAGAAAAAGAACGCATATAGAAGCAAAAAAAGAAAGAAAACAAAAAGTAGGAAAGTTTCACAAGAGAACAAGCGGAAAGAAAGTTCTGAATCTGTAAGGTCCGTTTTCCCAAATCAAAGCGCCTCTCTTTCAGCTGCCTTACAGTTGCTGCCACATGCGCTGCTCCCTGGTCAGCCAAGTCATCTCTGTCTACCTGGGTCAAGCTGACACAATGGCCACTTGAGTTCTCTTGCCAGCAGTCAGATCAGTAAGTTTTGAAAGAAAAAAATATCTTCCGGAGGAATGTGGCGGAACCCAATAACTTTCAAATCTTAGTGTGCATGTTCAAACGCTATGTCACCTTGCACATTATTGTGTTGACAATCAAGCCTACTTACAGGTACATATACGGTCTGAATATGTCTGAATGTGTCTGAATGACATCCAGCAAAAACCAATCAAACAAAACCAAACAAAACACATTGTTGGCAATGAAGATCTGTTAGTGTTGTGAACCACTTCCTACCACTTCCGGATTTTGAGTCTCTGACCATGGTCAACACGATGTAATCAACACCCCATCGAGTTACTGCTTCAGCGACCTGCACAGTTTGCCCGACCGGCGACCGGTGCATGTGCATCACTATGGCAGCAGGATGTGAAACTCGTTGCATCTTCTTCGCTCTGTTGTGTCTGTGCGCGTGCGATTGTATGCATGTATCTGCAGTATTTGTAGTATGTATAGCATTTGTAGTCTCTCATTACAGTATCTAATCATCTAATCATCTAGTCAATCAATCAATTCATCAATCAACCTCATACAATTATCATGATCTCTATACTGTAGTTGTGATGAACCAAAGAACGCACCTTTCTTTTGACATGTCGACAATTCATGGCGGGGTGAAATCTCGGTTCGAGGCCCAAGGTTTGGAGGACTGAGGCGAGGTCAGGTGGGGAGGGCAACAGAATGCGAAGAGACAAAGAGCAGCCAGGGACTCTGCCAGGTCAGCCCTTGCGAAACTAACAAACTTCACCACCATCACCTTTGGCTTTACCATGTCATGGTAAGTCTGAAGGAAGTCTGAAGGAAGTCTGAAGGAAGTCTGAAGGACGGCTCAAGGAAGTCTGAAGGACAGCTGAAGGAAGTCTTGGGTCTCAGTGAAAAGGACCTGCAGAAAGCGTCGGTGGCCTTTCGAGGCTCCTCCGCATCTGGAGGCGGTGGACTACGAGATGTTGCCTCAAGTTGAGTTCCAGTCGGAGTTGAAAGATCTCAAAAGGAGCAGCAGTAGCGAAAGTAATCTATGTCGTTATGATGTCGATATTATGTCATTGATTGTCTGTGTCTATGTCTTCCGAGCTCCCAACCACAGAGCAAAAGCGACACCCTCGAGTACAAGTGTCGCCCATAATCATCACCTGGCAGCCCCGGAGGTCAAATGACGTCGTCGTCTACGAGACGCTGACACAAAGTCGAGCAAGTGCCAATGCCAGGGCACTGTGGCGGTACCGCCAGACCAGCATTCACCCGCATTTGGACAACGGGCCTCTTGGCAGACCTTGATACGGATCTAGTTTGTGAAATCAATCAAATCAAAACTGACCAAACTGAATCAAAGAAGAACACATCAATAAGAACTTCAATCAACTCAATCAAATCAATGACATATAAATCATATAACTTCAAAATCAGCCCGTTAGTGTCAGCTTTCCGCTCTGTGTGTCCAACTGTTGCCAGGCCAGTCTCCTTGATGGTTGCCCGAACGTCCTTGTACCTGTCAAGCATGGGCTGCTCCAAAGCACCTTTGTTCCTCGCTGAAGTGGCGCACCGCTCTGTACCCTCTGGCGTCAAGTTGGGATTCACCATCTTCAGCCTTTCGGTTACACCAGTGAGTGCTTTTCAGTGAGCAAAACAAACTCAACAAAAGTAATTCATCAATTAATTGATTCATTAACTAATTAGTAAATCAATATTCAATCATATTCATTCCTTTTTGAATTTCTAAAAAAGCAACTTTCAACTTCTTTCGAGTACTCGGAGTCAGACCATTTTGGCTTCCGCATCGGTTGCGGTCTCTTTGCAGCTGCTGGGGGACCTTTGGTGACGGATGGGCAGAGGTTCATTTTTGGTCAGTGGAGCTCTCAGCCTCTCTCAGCCTCTCTCAGCCTCTCTCAGCCTCTCTCAGGCTCTGACTTGGCATAAAATCTGCCAATGTGAGGCCATCTTTTGGCAAGGTCGATACCTAAAACTGAACCAGTGAAAACTCACGGGAGCAGCTATCATCGTTCGAAAATGGTGTCTAAAGAGGGCTGCTCAAGTGCCATCTTATCTAAAGAAAAAGAAATGGTTTCTAGTACCTATTGAGGGAAAGTAACTTGACAGTGGATTGTACTGCAAAACTGTTGGGATATGTTGGGATCTACAATGAAGGCATCCATTTTCACAATCTATTGCCAACATTCCGCACTGAGTATGAAAAACATCAGACATTGTTTGATCTAGCGCATACATTTTAATTGTTGCTAAATTTCTTTGCGACACAGCAAACCTTTTTGACAGTTTGTCTGTTGCATTGTTTCAGAACAAAATAGCAAGCCTTGTGCGCTGTTGTTGTTGTTGTTGTTGTTGTTGTTGTTGTTGTTGTTGTTGTTGTTGTTGTTGCTTCCAGAGCGCTTGCAAGGCCGAGCATCAGAACCACATTTCATCACTTCAACAACCAAGTCTCCAGCATCAAACGTTAAACAGTAGGGGATTTTACGGGATTGGCAAATATGTATTGTGTGCCAGACAACATCCAAAAAAGGCTAGGTTCTTTGTTTGGACGAGGCACTGCAGCCCATTGTCTCAAGGCACTTGCTGTCCTGCAAACTGTATGCTGCAACATGCTGCAACCATTGACATTGCATCTCTTCCATCTGTGATCTGTGTCCTTACGGGCAACACCCGTCGGCAGTGCAACATTGAAACTTTTGACCTTGGCAACGCGAAGGCCGGAAGCTAGCGATGAAAAGAATGTGCAACACACATCAAAAACCATCACAAAACGTAAAAAGACTGCTGCGCTTTAGAAGGAACCTTTCAGAACGCAAATCGTGCACACAAATCCGACGGACTGAAAATGCAAAGTGTAGTTCCTTCATTCCGACCACCGGCAGTTGGTCCACAAGTGGTCTGAAAGATAGGATGGCACGGTGGCACATTTTACACAAGGGCAATCTGCGAAGGTGTTGCTCCGGTGTTATCAGACTTTGGCCAGGGAAATGGTTTTCCGATGTCTTACAACAATGTAGGTATGCAATGTCAGTTCCGAACCATGTTTTGTATGCCCCTTATTGAACCGTTTTGGCTGCAACTCAATTCGGCGAAATGGTGTTTCACCGAGCATCTGTCTCAGAATGCTCTCCGATCGTCTGGCTCTATCGGTGGTTTGACTTTGATCCACTCCACTTCGAGGCACTGGCTTGCGATAAGAACAAATGCAGAAATTGGCTGTTCGCAAATTTTGACAAAATGCAGTTGGACAACCTTGATGGTCACTCATGAAAATAAAGATGATAATATATGTGCTTGGATTATACATCGAAGATCATCCCTTTGGTCCATTCACTGGCTTATGTGCTTACGTATGTACTGTACATACTGTATAAATATACATGTATGCAATATATATATATATACATATATATATATATGTATGTACGTATTGAAAGCAGAAACTACACAACTTAAGAGTCCTTCATATTACGTGCAAAGAATATGTTTAAAGCTCTCTGTATTCTGACTCTGCTTTGTGCACAAACCCTACGATGCAGTTGCCTGGACCCCGGGCTTTCAAAGAGCCCGAGACCTACCGTGTCAGAGCAGAAATTAACTTTTCGAAGCCAAATTCAACGCGGTTCTCCGAAAATCCTTTGCTGAGACTCAGCCAAGGGAAGCATCAGGTAAACATAGGTAAACCTTTTGGTCCACAAAAAGGAGCTCGGCCAATGCGCATTAAAAAAGCACATCTTGGCCTTAAAAACTTGAGCCACTCATGACAGACCAACGACACGTGGAGGTGACTGGGTGAAGTCAAGGTCAATCTTGTAGTATGCAGGTTTGATTGGAAGACCAGGCATGAAGGTGATGTCCTGAAGTTCTGAAGCAGCAAAGCAGGTCGAACTGCACCTCTCTCTATGTATATATGGTACAATAATAAATGTGATGTTTCTATAACTTTTTTTTTTTTCTCTCTCTCTCTCTCTCTACATATATGCAAAAGAGTCACTCCGAGAGAAACGACGATGAAGCCAGCTCCCGCGCTGACGTACCTATGCACAAAGTGTGGCTTGCACCAGGACCCGACATTCGCATGAAGCTTCAAGCCATTTCAAGCTGCACAAAGTCAGCAAAGTAAACCAAGTACTCCCATCACTCCCATGTTAAGCAATGACCATAATGACTTTTGAGTAGTATTTGTTTTCAATATTGAGAATTTGCAACTACTCAACTTTGTTTGCCTTCGTAGTTGCTGTATCTCTATGTATCTCTGATGCTCAAATGCTTCAATTCTGGCAAGCTGCATGTCCTGCACAGTGATGGTAAATCCTTTGGGAGCTCCTGGTCGAGAAAGACAGCATATTATCAATATTAGCGTATATGTTGACCATTGTTAAACATTTATCAACCCAACCATGTTGATAGTTGCAATGTCACAGAGCGGCTGTTTCAGAGGTGTTTTCAGTGGCTTTCGCTGTCCTAGCTTCTTGGGATCATCCTGAGTGCACTTAAAAGCAGAGGTACAAGTGCATCTAAGTGCATCTACAGGAAGTGATCCTTCATCGTACCATATCGTACCATATCGTACCAGTGTGCCTTTCAACTCAAGGACTCCAATCATCTCTAATCCTGTGTCCAAGGTGCAGAGAGCGAGTACTGCGTCTTGGACATGCAAATCGGAAGGCAACTAATTGCGGGGTCAGATTGATATCTTGAAAGCACCGCTTCAGCCTTCTCCTCAAATGGCAAGCCAAACTAACTCCGGACTTGGCACGCTCTACATGCGTGACCGGCTAGACATGCTTGGCTTGACAACGAATCTACTCTGGTCACAGAGTTTAGGAAGCTCCAAATCTGTGGCATCTAGAGATGGAAAGAGGTCCCGAATTTGTGGCTTTGCATTCTTTGCATCCGAATTTGTCTAGTTCTGTCCCTCGCATTTCAGGTAGCACAGGGCAGAGGTCCGCTGGAGCTTTCGACGAGTTGCTGAATATTTGACATCAGCTCCTCCGTAGACTTCCTGCACCACTTTCAAGATCTTCGTCTTGATGCTGTCTTTCCTGGGCTTCAAAATGCATAAAATCTTCAACATCAAGACATCCTGTCTTTCACATCTTTGATTTGAATCATGTAGTCTGTAGTCATCATGTCACTTTTCGTCACTTAAACAGTACACTTAAATAATATACTTAAATAAGATCGTTAAAGATCTCCATGTGACTAAATGGATCTAAATGGACCTCCAGAACGGTCCAGGTGGCTTTGCATCGTAGAGGAACTTGAACTCGGAAGGGCTCTTGCAGGCAGCTATGACAGCCTCGCCCAGCGCTGTTGCGCCGGCACCACCTTTGGCATGGTGCTCCTGCGAGAGATCAAAGAAAGGCCTTTAGAAAAGAAAAAACACACATTTATTTCTTTTCATTCACTTTATTCATTTCTTCTTCTTCTTCTTCTTCTTTCTTTTGACTCTGTTAACAATTGCTTACTGCGTTTTTTACTTTATTGTACTGTTTACTGTTTTTAGCGTTTTAGCTTTGAAATATTTTTCCTCTTGAGAACCCATTCATTTCTGCATCAACCGCAGCTCCGCAACCACAGCGGAGAAGGCGCCATTCTCTTCAGCAATCTGAGTGCGAGTTCTCAACAAAAGATAAAGAAGTGGAAGATGCACTAGAATGTGCAAAGAAACGTAAACACGTAGAATGTGCAATGAGTGTTGATCAGTATGTTCGGATGTAGTGTTCATGCAGAATGTTGCACAATTCAGATAACACAAAATTGCTAAAATTGAAGTGCTTTGTTTTTCAAAACAAAAAACGATAGGCACAGATAGGCACAGAACTCTCAGTGAATCAACTTTGCCCAAATTTTGCAGCCTTCTTCACCAGCGCAATCTCAGCGTCCGTGTCAGTGCCAAACCGGTTGATGGCAACCACCGCCTGTCACGTGTCCGAAATTTCAAGTGCTTGCTTAGAAGAGTGCAATATGAAATCTTATGAAATCTTCCTATCAGAGAACATCCAACACATTCAGCACATTCAGCTACCATCTCTAGCCATGTTCTCTGTCGCGTTGCAGTGCTGACAGGCCTTGACTCCATGTTTTCTCACATTTTGGATGTGCGCGATCAGATTGGCGCAGCCTTTCTCAACCAAATCGAGGTTCTCCTTGACAGAAACAGAAACTTTCTGAAAGAAGGTGAGGATGCACAGGGTTCCTTTTCTGTTTATGCGCAGGCCTCTCGGTACTCTTTTGCAGGCGTCTGGCCAGCAACAATCTTTGGTGCCTGAGCTTCGAACAGGTTGAAATTTCCTTTGCAAAGATATAGCGCACATTCAGATCCTCTTGTCCAGTCAAGAGAAGGCCACCAACGAGAAGAAACGTAGAAAAGAAACACAGAAGGAACATAGAAGTTCGAGTTTGGAGAAACATGGAGAAAGAAATCCTTAAAACATCTTTTAAAAAATAGTTAAAGAATTTATAAGAATTTCAGGAGTTAAGACTTTGGACATCGCGCCTCGCAGCTGTGAAGCTTCAATGCTCGCACTGAGCAAACAATCACCGCGCAGTCAGGTTTCAAACCACCTCAGCGCTGCTAAGATGTGCTAAGGCACTTAAGATATCTCAAGATGCTGAGCAGAAAAGTTTTGAAGGTCAGGGGCAAGTGCATCTGCTACACAAGTCACATAAATCTTTTTTGTTTTTGTTGTAAACTTTTTGTAAACCTTGATTCTTTGGAAGCCCTCTGGCATCCTCTGCCTCACTTTTTTCTCAGCGGCTGTAGTAGCATTTGATGTTGAAGAACTTCTCGCCGCCCATGTCGGAGCCAAAACCTGCCTCCGTCAAGACATAGCCATCTTTTCCCACGAGCTTCAAACCAATCAAGTCCTCAGTTCTTGCTGCAAGAATTCAAGCAATCAGAAGCAAGCAATAAGCAATCAATAAGATTTCAATATCCAGGTTTCTAAGCACACCATGCTTCCGAAATCTTCCGAATCAAGGGGCAGAAATGATGGAGGAGTTGCCATGTGCAATGTTTGCAAAGGGCCCTGCCTGGGATCGAAAACTCAGTGAAACATCGGCTCTGAACATTCTGAATGGGGAGTCCGCAAGAGTCGGCAAGAGGGAAACTGTCAAAAGGCCTCTTGTCAGTGATTTTTTTCAAACATCTTGCACTTCTTCTGCTTCTTCTTATGACTGTAAAGCTTTGATGTGCTTTGTACTTTCTGCAGGCCTTGATTCCAGTGCTTGGTTTGGACATAGTTGCTAGTCTCTGATTCAGCCAGGTCGCATGAACCAGAGCTGGTGTTCCTTCAAGTGTCTGCATTGTGTTTGGAGGCAGAGCATCCATCATGAGAACCGCCAAAGCTCCTCGCGATTGCTCAGCCAAATGTCTTTCACTACATAAGCATGTTCCTGCTCTGCTCAGAGTTGCTGCCGTTGAACCTTTTTTCAATCGTGAATCAGATTGAACCAAAGAAAGTATGAAGTGTTCACATGAAAGGATGACTCCAGAGTGGGGTGACAAAAAACATAAAATGAGGTGCACTCAATGTATTGTAAACACTCTTTTATCATGGCGTTTAAATCTGTACTGGACGAGGGGATTCTCTTCCTGACTATGTTGCAAGAAAGCTGAAGATCTCTGACGTCTGTGCTTCTGCTCCTGTGATTCCAAAGTCATCTGCAGTGATGGGCTCTCCCTGAAAGCGGGAAGGCTTTAGCGGAGAATGGTCACAGCTTCGAGAGCTTCGCTGAGTTCTGCACCTTCTTCGAGTAGCAACAAATCATTTTCCCCAGTCGCGTTCGCAAGTCTTTCAGATCTGTGGCCAGGGCCAAGATGGCCATGATCTCCTCACCCGTTGCCAGCTCTCGATGTAACCGGGAAAACAACAACAGCACTGTAAACAGCACTTGCAACACGATTTTCAAATGATTTGAACACAGTTTTGAAAGAGTTTGAAGACTCTCTAACAATGTTTAAAGCACGGCAGCTTCAGTTTTGAAGAGTCTCCGAGCTGACGGTGATTCCATAGGATGAAGTTCGTTTCATTTGTTCGTTCTTCTTCTTCGAAAACTCAGAAGGGCTGAGGCCGATCTCGACCTTGCGCAAGTATTTATCACCTGACCATGACATTTCCAGCAACTTAACATCAGAATCAAACATCATCAAACTAGCTAACGGAGATTGCACAAACTCAAACTAGTTAAATGTGAAAAAAACAAGAACCAAATCAATTGCTCTGTTGAAAGTCAAGATCCAAGACACTGCAATCGGTGACTCGTTTCCAGGTGATGGTATCTGGGTCAATGTCCAGTAAGCAGAATTTTTCGATCTCTTCCTCGCACCGGTGCACAATCTGATTGCGATTTCTATCTCTTTCAAGGACCTTGCCATACCTTGCCTAACGCTCAAATTGCAACGCTTCACTACAGTGGCCCTCAGTGTCCTCTGTCAGCAGGTCAGGGTTATGCTTCTTGTGTCCCAAGCCAAGTTTTTCCAAACGAGCATACATGGTTGGCTCGAACTCTCGCTTGCCATTTTTGTCAACGGGACAAAGTCTGTTCCAAATCCCTTTTGCAGATGAACTGTTCCTTGGCTGTGAGCCCCTCGTGAGTTTGAAAAAACATTTTGAACAAACATCTGAAGAATTCTCAACTTTGCAATAGAGAAACAGGTTGCATCGAATTCCCAGACTCTCAAGCGACTTTCGAGCTACAAAGAAATTCTGATGCTGGGCTCTCTTTCGCCCGACAAGATGCTCGTGGTAGTATCGTGTGTCAATGGCAGCAGCAAACAAATTATGAGCCGCAGTAATCGCATGTATGTCTCCAGTCATGTGTAAGTTGAAGTCCTGCGGCAATTTGTCTGAACAGACTTGGGTCTGCAATGACAGTTGCTTTCCGAAATTCACAAAAGGACAGCAAAGTCTGGAACCAACTCCGTTCAAGCTCGCTGCTACAAACATGTTCACCTATTTACATCATGTTCACATCATATTCACATCATGTTCACATCATGTTCACATCATGTTCACAACAAGTTCACATCATGTTCACTTATGTGTTCACTCAGGTTGTTTTGGATTGTCGTCCTCCATTGGAAAACACTGCGCATAGCCTCCACCTGCAGCACCGCCCTTGATTCCAAAGGTCGGCCCCATGGACGGCTGTCGAATGTTTGTCAGCACCTGCGTGCTCAAAGCGGCGACCGCTTGGGTGACGTGCTCAGTGACAAAGAGCCCTTCCTTTCATCCGAAAAAGAAAAACCTTTTCAATCACTTTCACCATCTTTACCTTTAAGTTGTTGCCTCTTTCACCTTTTTTCACCTTTTTTTCCCCTTTTTTCCCCTTTCTTGGGTACTCGAACTGGTACTCTGTTTCTCGTCTCAAGCTGTGTTCTTGCCCTGCCTTTTGTCCAAGGAATGCACCCAAGGCTTGTGACAGACCCACCGTGGTGGTAGATTTTCCTTCTCCCAAAGGCGTCGGGTTGATTCCACAAACCACAACGTAATGTCCTTGGAGAACCACAGAGTGCCACACAACATCATGCACCACACCTCTCATCACGTATACATGTATCATCCATCATTCAATGCACCAAGATACCATTTGGCCTGTCTTTCAATTTCTCCCAAATGTTCAGATTGATCTTTCCCTTGTAAGGCCCGTAGGAGAAGACGTCCTTGGATTCTGCATTGAATTCCAGTCATTGTGTGCATTGAATTCTCAAGCCATTCGAACATGACAAAAGAAGAAGGAGCAGCCTAACGGAGAGTTCTCCCAGGTTTAACTTGAATTCATTGAATGAATGCAAGTATATAATAATAATTCATTGAATGAATCCAAGTATATTCAAGTGAATGAGTTCAAGTGTCTTCGTCTTTCAAGTTGAAAGCTCCTCTGAAAACGTCTTTCACTGGCACAGGTTTCACCTGAAAAGCAAGGCACAACAACTGTCAGAAGTCGATCGCCTACGTTTCAAGATGTTGAAAGTTGAGGCAACAAAGAACTTTTTGTGGTTTGGCAAAGTCAGGGCCATGATGCTAGGCTGACTTTACCATTCAAAGAAGAAAGAAACTGATTGAGCATTTGAAACTGAAAGCATGGCAAGTCATGGCACATGGCAATGTGTTGCCACGTCACCGATTGCGCGATTTCAATGTCAGAAGGGACAGGCGACACTGGTTTCACTGGCCGAGCCGTAGGACAACCTCAGTGCTTAGGTTCTGACCACAAACTATGAAGGATAAAGAGAAAGAAATCAGAAAAGAACACATCAAAACACATTAGAAACATTCAGAAAAACATACTTTTTCTCTTCAGGAACAAAGAGAGGCAAAGTGAAACAAGGAAAACGTCAGAAGTTCCACCATGTAGAAAGTGAATGGAGACTAATGAGTTAGTATAACATAGTATAACTGTTTGGAAAGCACTGAGCAGAAACATATCAAAATGAATTCGACAAATGCCCACCATGAGTTTCTTCAAACCCAATAGCCAAAAGCAGCCAATAGCTCAGTTCCATCAATCCAAAGGAGGCTACGGCACAAACATGACCCATTGCTTGCAAATCCAGTGGCCTTTGCCCTTCGACCAAAATCCATCACCTCAAAGTGCAAACTGCAAGTGCACGTGCACTGCTTTTGTGGTAACTTCAATCTTTGCCTCGATGTTCATATTTCAACATACGGATACTTGCGTTGTCTGAGATTGTCTCTGGGGAGACTCTTGGTGCTCCGATTCTTCCTGTCTAATGATGACAGCTTCAGTCGAGGGTGCTGACGTGCAAAGCTTGCACTCATGGCATCGTTTCAAAAGGAAAAACAACTTAATTACATCCTTTGGTGCACTGCTTGCACTCATATTGTTTCCAAAGGAAAAACAACTGACACCTTGCTTAGCCTTGCTTCACAAATGGACATCAAGAGCTAAGTCGCACCCGCATGGCACACCAACTTACCGCCGGAAAGGCCACGGAAACATCCAGCGCCATGACGTTTTCAATCAAAAGAAAACCAACATTGAACACAGAAAGGCACAATTATGCATAAAATATATGCAATTATGCTATGTATATATACATATACATATATATATATATATATGGTGATTGATTATGGTTGATCTTGTTTCCTGTATCTGTGAAGAGCCAACCTTTGCGAATGAACAACTTACTTTCGCGAGGTCTGAAACAATTTCTTTGACACTTTCGCGGGGTTGATCACACCTAATCCACCCGAAATACCCGAATGTTTATAGATACAAGAAACTCCCGCGAAACAAACATACACCATACCCAAAAGATCCTGAAAGGATTGACATGACCATGCAATGGCTCTACGGAAGGATCTTTCTGGAATATGGCATCTTTCGCGAAACTTTTGTGAACAAACGCGAAAACTCGCACCGAACTCAATAACAGTAAACTCAGGGGAACAAACAATTTTGCAAGATCTCATGTTGGAAGGCTGGAGGATATTTTGTTCAACAATGTCTACATAGACATTCAGATCCACTCCCATATACGAGATTCAGGCGATGCATCAAACATGAGACTAGTTTGGGCCCGCACAAGAACCCGCTTCCACCGGTTTTGAAATGTTTTGAATCCAAGAGACAGGCTACTGGCTTCACCTCTCTCTCTGGCCGCACGCTCAACAGCGCAGGTGCAGCCGCTGCTGCTAGCGGTGCCAGTGGTCGGCGCCACATTGCGCTGCTGCAAAAAGTCGCGTGGTCGCTACAACTGGACGCAATGCAAGTGGCTTAGTCGAGGCATTTCCCAACGTCCAAATGTCACTTGAAATGAAAATCACCTGAAAGGAGTGACGTTTACCCAGGGACACTGACAACTTAAGAAGAGCCCCCATCAAATGTATCACTGGAAGTTGCAGCTGAGCTTTGTCAAAAATGGCTCTTGGATGCTCTTAGAAGGGGAGATGGCTGCGCAAGTGACGCACGTGGTTCAGGTCGTGGTTCCTTGCTGTGGAAGTCCTTCCTGGTCCAAGTTCCTGGTGTTCAGCAAGCGCCTCGGGCCGCGTCTCGACCGGCAGCTTCGCCAAGGCATTTTTGCGTGGACCAAATGGTCGATTCACCTGGCACCACGAAAAGCGAAACTGTCTTTTACACATAAATAGAACTTAAGAAAATCTAGAAACATTTATATATATATATATATATATATATCATATATTTTAACAAAATAGCAATACAAAGAGAAAAACACTAGAAACAAGAGAAGAGTTCTAGAAGAGAAGAGTTGTATAAAATGCCAGTTGTTTGCTGCCATGTTTCTTACTATCCTCTGAATACCAGCAATTCTGCAATTGTATGCTATCGCTATGGACAATCACAGCATGTCAAATGCTTTCGAGGAAGGCACCTTTTCCCGCCCTCGGCTCAAGGTCTTCTGAATTTGATGCTGCAACTTGAGGTTCAAGACTCTTACTCAGTCTTACTCAGTCTTACGGTTCCAGAAGAATCAAGTAGCACTCGTGTTTGTACAAAATCATAAAATTAAACTTCAGAACTCATCTTGAAGCACATTCCGAGTCTTTCCTCTGACATTTTCTCTCAAAGATCAATAGATCTGTATAGATCTACAGTTGCAAGATGAAAGCAGGATGCTGAAAGACAGACCCGCTGTCAAGAAGTTGATGGACAGCAGGTCCCGAAACTAAGAAACATGAAATCGATTCCTGGAGGTCAGCCCGAACTCCACACCCCAAGTCCTGATCAAACATAAAAATCATCAGACATTGGAGGACTGCGAAAACGCGAGGCATTGCAAGGTATTGTAATGTGCTGACAGAGTCTGCTTTGGCCTCACCGAATACGTCTGACACTGCCGATTTGAATCCCAATCTGCCCGTGCACAAGCCTTAGCTCAAAGCTCACACTGGAGGCATGTCTGGCGCCATGTCTGGAAACTCAAAACTCTCCTGGAAGCAACTCTAAACTCTCTTCCTCGCAACTTCTTCTCTCTCTAAACTCTCTTTCTCGGGTCTCGTTTCATTTTCCTTTCTCAAGTTCTGTTCGTTTTCCTTCTTTGCCCCTTTGGAAGTTGCAGAATGGAGCTCTATCTCGCGGGAATGAGGCGCGAGCCCTGCAGGGGTAGGCAACTGCATGGATCCAACCTCAAACAAAAAGAATCAACTGAGCACGCCAAAAAAAGAAATTAAGATTCCTTTTCGGAATATCACAGAATATCAAAGAGAACTTCAAAAATTAAAGAAACCAAAAGGAACTTCGCTCTGATAAGTCTTTGGATGCTGAGGCACAGAAGCTGCAGGGACCTCGGTGACTTCATGTGTTCACTGGAGGTGAGGATTGTTTTCCACCTTTTAGTATGTACGTCAATGTACTCTTATGTACTTCTAGCGTTTCTAGCAACATGTTTGACATCATCAGACAGGTAGCCTGAATGGTCTTGCATGGAAAGAAAGCGTTGCCTGTTGATTCCAATTTGCCTTTTGCATAAGAAAATGACAAAAACTTTCTGGGGTGAAGAACGGCAAACACGTGCACCCGGTCGCTGTCGACTCTGCATACGTTTTGTGCTGGGATAAATCAGCGCCCAACACTTGTTCGAGGCAAGGTCACCTGCCAAGAGTGTGACCATTATCATTTCACTGGCTTAGGGAATCTGAGCATGATTTACATGGGAATCGTGCCCAGGAGGTCTCTCCAATGGGATCTGCATGTCGTTTAGAGAGGAGAATCCTCAGGTCCAACAGACTGTGTCCAGGGGCTCTCCATCGCACTACTCGTCAGCTCTGCCTGTGTGAAGGGCGCCGTGGCAATTGGCACAGCACCAGGTGCAACAAGAGGAGCGCCTCACGTCAAAATCAAAGCAGAATTACTGTGTTCTGTAGACGTAATTCTTTTGTTACATATAATTACTGTACATGATAATGATCTTGCTAGTCGGAAACTCTCCTGAAAATTGCCTATAGCAACACGAACATGACAGGTCCTGAATTCATTTCTGAGGCTCTGTGGCGGAAAACTTGTCCTTTCCAATCAAAGCTTGCTCTGTACTTGAGAATTTAGGCTTGGACCAAGTGTCGCTTCCTTAGAACCAAGGGCGGAGAATGCTAAAGAGATAGAGAATAGAATATGCATTAGAGAATATGCGTAGTGGCATAGAGAAAGTGACAGCTTTGGCAAGACAAGTCTGAAACTTCAGTAAGGCTGCAGGAGGAACTTTGCTGAGCACTTTTCCAAAGGAAAACCCAAAATGAAGAAAAATACAATTTTTTCAAATTATCATTTTGCCAATACAAAGCTACGCCATTACCAGTTGTGGCACCATCGAGGCTGTGCATTCTGGGAATGCCTTCGTCGAGCTCTTTCGAGGGCAACCCTGATCTCGTGTAACACAAAAACATCGAAGAAATGGAAGAAAAACACTTGAAGAACATGGAAAAAAACGGAAGAAATGGTTGAACAAGTTGAAAAGTTCTTGCTTCGGATTGCTTTGGGTGGATTTGATCGAGGTCTCCGCCAAGGTCTCCCCCAAAAGACCACACAGTAGGCAGGATAGGGAAGGTGAAAAAGAAAACACAAAAAGGAAGAAATTGTGAACTCTGATATTGGAAGATTGTCAAATGGAAGGCTAAACGTGACAGCAAAACCAGTCTGGGGCTCTTGCTGAGGGAGAGAAAACTGAGAAGTTCCCAATCGTGGTCGTTGTTCCGATGTGCGTGACCTCCCGGATGAAGCAGTAAGGACACGACCAACTCCGCAATACTTGGCAACGGTACGTGAATTGTCGTAGACAGTCTTGTACCGTGTTAGAAAAGGATTATTTCGTTACGTTTCGTTTGTCTCTTGAAAACTAGAAGACAGTGAGAATAAAACAAGTATGACTAAGAGTGGCTGTCAATGATTTGAATCGCATGAGTGGCTTTTGAATTCTGAGATGCATAGCTGTGCCTTGCCAGTCCTTCGTGCAGGACCCTGAGATGGATGTGAATTCAAGTAGCAACACGTTCCAACGCGTCAAATAAGCTTCCACGAGGGTGATAACTTTTCTGCTAGGAGAACAGGAGTTGACACAGCATGACACCAGGCAAAGCAAATTCACCGGCCAACATTGGCAAAGAACGTCTACAATCCAAAGCAATCTTTGAACCCATCACGACGTATTGTGGCAGAAACTCAAGTATTGCTGTGGCCTTTTTCCCAAGCTTCCCTGGGTCCAGATTTAATTGGAATCAATTGCAACGGTACAGGAATGCAATGCATTGGCTTGCCAAATTACTTTGGAATTAAACGGAAATCGGCTGACTTGGACTCGAAGAGTGTGGGAACTCTGCCCGAAATCATTTCGGAGTTTTCACGGGAATCTCTCTCTCTCTCTCTCTCTCTCTCTGACATTTCCCCACTCCTCGCAGCCGCAACTGCTGTACTTTAAAAACAACATGCAAAGGGAGCTGGGCCGGAAAATCTTGGAAGTCCATAAACAAAAAGTGGACCCGTCGGTAAAATCTTTGTCAAGCAGCTGATGGTGATTGGCACTACAATCTAACACAACTTCTCTGAATCCTTAGCTCCCCTAAATTCCATGTTCAAAGTCGATTGCTGCAACGGCGCAAAACTTGTCGCAGGTTCAACCGACTCTCAAAGCATTGACCATGTCCATTGGCCACGGAAAAGAGCATCCTGGAGTCCAGAGAAATTCGTGACGTGGAGTTCTCACTTCTGATTCTACAAAACTTCTTGGAAATGAAAACAGTTCGGATCGGATCTTCCTCCAATTTTCACCGTGTTGACCACTGGCACCACCCCAATTTTCCTATACCGCAGGCCCTAATGCTCTCCTTAAAGTTCAGCCGCCGCCTCGCTGTGCCTGACCGAAAATCCATCCATCGCATTGTCTTTCCATATCTTTCCATGCGTCGAGGCAACGAAGAGCAAGACCAGTTTGAAGTGACATCATGTGACATTCGTCAAAATCAAAAGCGGAAAACAAAACCGCAAAATAAGGCACATGCAGGCATTACAATCTTGAAATGCAATAGTCCCTTGAGATTCAGAAATTTCCTGTTCCTTCGATTCCTTCACCATCCCCTGTTTCTCTACCAAGTTGCCATGAAGTTCTCTTTGTCTGCGCCTTCGGAGAAAACATGCGCAAGAATTAATTCAAATAGATGCAACTTGGAATTCGTCGCCTCTGCGAATTTTGGCCACTTGCTTCTTCAGAACCTGAAGCGATCTGAAGACATCTGAAGACTGCATCCTACTTGCTACTAGCGCCGATTTGAGGCATTGAAAAGCGAGAATTTGACAATTTGAGGTCACCGTCGCTATCTGCAATGCATGCATTCCTTGTGCAGAGTCGAACATCAAATCAAGGATGGCCGTCTCCCCGAAGCCTTCATGATCTCTGCCAGTTCATGACGCTCAGCTGCATTTTCCTTCGGAAAGAGACCAACAATTTGTGATTCGGACAAAGAATGTATGAATTCTGATGTATTATGTGAGTGCTGATATGACTTGAACATACTGACCAAAATACTCTTGCTTCTTCTGCTTAGGTTCAGTTCTTGTTGGTGTCCTTGTTCTTCCTTTCCTTTTTCATCCTTTTTCTCTGCGTTACAAATTCGAAGAAATCTATGGAAAATCTATATTTTTCTTTTTGGATTTCTTCTTTCCTTTCCGATTTCTGTCCTGAACCATCTCTTCCAAGAGCTCTTGGCCTTCCAGCGCCTGAAACTTGGCGACAAGACCGATCGGAGCGGAGTACGTAGTCGTCCCATGACATCCTACTGTCGTAGTTCTACTGAGGTCCTACTGTCTTCCCTTTCCTGAGTATGTCCTTAGTAGTTCTATGTCTAGTACTTGGTTTGAGATCTGAAAAGTTTGCCTGGAGCCGATTCTCTGCCAGCAGCAGTCGCTGCTTGCGTTCGCAGCGAGAAAGTGGCCAATCCCAATGGAAGCCCTGGCGGAAGGAGCGCTACCTGAAAATAGTTCAGTTTTTTCAAGCCCAATCCTGTCTGTTTACATTGTTTACAATTTTTTTCACCCTTCTCAAAAAAGACTTCAAGAAGTTGGCATTCTTAGCTACAACGCCTCTTCAGTCGTCTGAGCGCAACATAGTTCTTCGTTGCGCTCTCGCCATGCCTGCATCCCAACGCAAAGAATTCGACCCGATTGGAACAGCGCATGCTGATGCAGGTGTTCAGGAGGCTGTTAGGATCTCGCTATGAATCGTTGCTGGACCGATCCTGAACTTTGCTCGATCACAAATGTACACATGTATATTTTTTGTATACATCATTTACATATGTACATACTTGTCATAGAGAGGTTTGCCTCCGCGCGACCTTTCATTATTCAACCGGATAAAAACTTATACAACACTTATCTTCTCTGATTTTATTTTCGCAGCTTTATTGGTAGAGACCAACGCGAAGCTCAAGGCCAAATCCAAACCATGTGTTGGCTCTGTGTGGATCGCAGCCACTGCTCAGCTACTCCCCTAAGCCCGAATTCATCACAACGTGTTTACAATACAATCTCTACAAAATCTCTCAAGACAACTAACAGAGCACCACTCCCCAGAGTTGCGATTTCCCGATCTTCACACCTCTGCATAGGAGCAGGATGGCATCGGAGAAAATTCCGGTGTTGCAAAAGCGAATGACCAAACCTCCAGATGTTAAAGCCGCGGAATGGGAGTTTGCTTCTTTTTCAATGTTATGAAGTCATCATAGTCATCTCCATCCTCAACAGTATCTTATCAAATTCCTGAAAGTCAAGACCTGCAAGGCTCAGAACTCATATACAAATGATGTGACATGCGAAGGAGCACGGGAACGTGGGAGCATGGCTTTCTCTTGTCGAAGGGCTAAACACTTCGTCCAGAAATCATGCACTCCACGCATCTCCACGCCTCTTCTGGAAGCAATGATGCCGTGCGCACGATGATGTGACGCTCCCTGGCGCTTTTGAAGTGGCTCCTTTGAAGATGTCTTCTTCGCTGAGGCTCCCACTTGGTCCGTTGGTCTGCCACCTTTGCCAAATGAAAAGCAAGAAACAATTAGAAATAACAGAAACATTCACTTAAAATCACTTAAACTTCAATAAAACATTCACTTGAATGAAATCTTTCCGCAAAATTGAGAAAGTCAGGAGATGTCGACACAAATTCCACTGCTGAAAGTCGTCACAGGAGGTCGCCCACCTGGAGGTCGCCAGCAGCAAGGCTTCGCAGCAAGGCACGAAGCGCGGCGTTTTCGCGGCGCAAGATCTCGAGCTCAGCCTGTGAAAAGAGAAGGAAGGAGATAAGAGAAGATAAGAAGGAAGGTAAGAAGAAGGTAAGAAGAAGGTAAGAAGAAAAGAAGGAAGGTAAGAAGGTAAGAAGGTAAGAAGATAAGTGGATATTAAAAGGAAAGGTATATAAGTAAGGTATATTAAGAGTAAGAAGGTATATTAAGAGGATAAGAAAAGGAAGGGCGGATAAAACAAGAAATTGGAAGGAGAAGGGGAGGAGCTCTTTGTTCAGCCTCTTTTGCCTTCCGGTTTCCCTACTTCGCGAGCCTCACCATTCGTCTTGACAAATGCGGCCTGCAACAAAAAATAGTGTACAAGGTGCATTGGAAATACTGTGACCACATTGTTTCGGCACAAAACAATCTGGTGCTTTGCTTTTTTTTTGGCTTTCGTTTCATCTTTTCTTTTCTTTTCTTTTCTTTCTTTCTTTCTTTTGGATCCTTTTCTAATCTTTTCTTCTTTGTTTCCTTTTTTCTTTTATCATTTACATCTTCTTCCTTCTTTCTTCATCTTCTTTCTTTCTTCTTCGTTTCTTTCTCCCGAATTTGATGCAAAGCCTCGAGCTGCTGGAGCGTGCAGGCTGCGACTTGTCGTCGGCACCTCGTCGATCAGTTGCTCAAAGTGTGAAAATCTTGCTGCCCCATTGTGTGGCATACAACGCTTGTGAGCTCTGCCCACATCTGCTTAATATTCATATTATAAGTACATAAGGATATATAATGTATTTAGAGGTCAATTTGTGTGTGTGTGTGTGTGTGCGTCATTGGGTTTCTGCACTTCTCCTTTCCTCAGGGCACATTGATGCTCAGGTCGGCGTAAAACATAATTTCAGGAAACACACTCCTATTGTCCCATCATACTCTTGATTGTTTCTCTACTCTCCGTGCATGTGTGCTTTGTCGGTGCCTGTGCCTCTGTGTGTGTGAGAGGAGAGGGGCTCGCGTGAGGACATGAACTTAGTCTTCGGAACACGTGAACCGCGAGTCCCTTTAAGGCTGAGGTCTGCACTGATCGGTCCTAGCACAAAAAGACTGTTGAGTGATCAAAAGATGGCAACGTGTTCATCAAATCAATAAGTGGAGCTGAGGTAAACCTTAAGTCATTGAAGTGTTCTGAAAGTATTTGAAAAACATGTACAAATTGTACAATGTTTTTTTCTTTTCCTATCCATTTTTGAGGTATGTCCGGCCTCGTAATGTCGACAGGCGTCAACGAGCCGTCCTGGTGAGGTCGACAGGTGTCTAACTGCAGTTCTGCATGGCCCCATGCTGTCCCTGTCCTCACTTCCTTCACCGAAGTCACTGGATGCCGTGCTGCCTCGCTGCGTCTCGTTTTCAGAAAGAATATGTTTTGCCTTAAAAAAACATATTTTCTTTATTTCAGTATATCTTCTCATTATCCTCTCCTTCTCCTCATCTTCTCCTTATTCTTTTTGCACATCCTCTTTAGGCATATCCTTCGCCTTGTTTGTCCATTTCACTTCATCTGATACAGTTTCTGTCTCAAGAGTCTAAAGTGCAATCCTTTCACTCTCAAACTCTCCAAAAGAATCCTGCTATGTCAAACCCTGCCGCACTTCGGGAATGAGAAAAAATCCATGCTGCCTTGGCTTGGCTCGTTGGAGACATGCATCTCTGTACACTTCGCCTTCCACGTGGCTGACGTTCTAACACAATCGCTTCCTCGTCGTTCTTTGTGCTGTCACTTGAAGGCATGACACTTGGGGTTTCTTCAAACAAAGTGACGCATTTTATGATACTTGTGATATCTAGGTCTTGCTGTGTATTCGGATGACCTTCAAAGGCATCAGTTGAGATGGGAAAAAATGGTAGCCCCTTATGGAAATAGCATGGAGCATGGAGCTATCAGCAACAGTTCTTCCAAGAAATTGTGGTGAGGGTAGGAGGCCGGTGTGGAAGCACTTGAAGTTGAGCGGTAGAAGTTCCATGAAGTTCCAATTGTAAATTTGAAATTTTGCATAAAAAGTGAAATAGATATTTGATTAATATCTGTATAAATATAATATTTGTAGAATCGCTATTATTTGATGACATTTGTATAATCGTTTTTTTTCGTTTTCCTTTCGTCTGGACCTCACCACCATTGGAGCTGTGCAGGAAGTCCTCAGTGGCGCTTTCGCTCCCAGGAACAGTTAAGAACACGTTTTCAGAAGGTGTTTTAAGCCAAGCTTGAAGAACATAAATGCACAAAGGAAGAGTCAAATCTTGAAACTCATAACTTATCAAGACTCATAACTTATCAAGACTCATAAATAAAGAATATGTAATCATAGTTCAGAATACATAAGAATACAACATTTTGAATTTCAAATCAACACTTTGAAATTTCGAATCCAAGTAGCAGGTGCTGGCAGCTGGAGCTTTGGGACCATGGGACGGCTCCTACCCTGGCTCAGAGCGGTGCACATCGATCCGTGTGTCTTTTGGATCCCAGCCTTCATGCGGCACCAGTTTGGATCCACCTTCACAGCAATACGACGTGCAAGGCAGATGCTGTTGCGAGTTCGACATCGAAGTCTGAAGGATTGATGGGAAAAACACACGGAACTTCTAGTTGAAAATTGAAGTGGGATGAAGTGTGACTTGTTTTGCAAGTTGCCTTATTTCGACTTTCGTTCAGGTCTTCTAGCGAGCAAGGGAAGACCTCAGCACTGGAAGAATCGACTTCAACAGCTTGGCGTAGCTTGGCAAAGCTTGGCTTCGGCTGGAAGGGCACTCCAAGCTGCTGGCATTGGGCACTTTGTCAGTTGCGCCCCACCTCAGGGATGGCAATTTTTCTGGCAGTACTTTCATGGTGCTACGAAAAGGAGGAGAAAGCAAGGGGATGCAAAGGGGGAAGAAAGCAAGGGACGCTTCAAAGGGTTGGTTGATGTCGCTTGTTTCCTTTATTTCCTTCTGTGCTTTCTCTTGGACCCTGACTTTTCATCCTGAATCACCCACACGTGATTGCCAAAAGGTACAGGACCAAGCTCCTTGAAGTCATGCAACGGAAACTGCACAAAACAAGAATGCTCCGTTCGAAAACAAATCACAGTTCGGAAGCTATACTTCTTGTTACATATTCTTATAGCATAGGAAAGTGCAGTTTTCACAGCAAGCGACTCTGGCCACTGCCACGTGCAATTGCACCAAAGTGGTCACCGATCTCACTGGGTTCAGGACAAGCTTTCGATTGTGTCCCTCCTCGTGCCAAGAGATGCAATGGCTACAGTGACGTGGTCTCTTAATTTCTGGGACATCAAGGACTAGCCAATGCGATAGCCACCAGGCCTGTCCGCTTCAATGAAGATTGGACAACAAGCAAACATAAGCAAACCATGGACGTCCATAGGTCATGGGCAAAAGCAAAAGTGGTCCTCCCAATCGAACTGGTTGGTGGAACGCAATCTCACATACTTGTACCTAGAATGGAACAAGCAGTTCAAGCACAGGCTCCAGTATAGTATGCTGTGCGGTTGCAGGGGAAGACTGACAATTTCTGCGGCAAGAAACAGTGTAGATTTTGATTGTGTATTTTCTATGGTTCAGTCTCTCTTGGAGCAACACTCCAACTTCAAGCTTCCGTCAGATGGTTCCATCCACAGTGGATTGGCCATAATCCACCTGCAGTGACACAAGTGCTTCCACGGCTTTTTCTTGCTGTTCTTCTCTACTGTAAAACTGTTTTTGCTTTGTGAAGAACAGTGAAGAACACTATATCCTGAAGAAAAACATGCTTACTTGTTATTCTCATAATATATATATATATAGTATTCTCATAATATTATCATAACATTATGCTTTGCTTTTGTCATTCTTTGCTTGTGTACAGTGCTTTGCACAGGAGGGCAGCATCCGCACCTGGGGTACTCGAATGGACTGGTTGACAGCCGGCACTGTACACCGGATCCTTCCAAGCAGAGCAGGCATTGGAATCTCCAAACCTTCACATGGGTTGCAATGAACCCACATGTTTTTGTTTGATTTCTTTACTCCCTGGAGCTCACAGGCTTCTTATTAACTTGTAGCTAAAACTATCTGGGAAACAAGTGAACCAGTTGCAGGAAAAAGACTACTGCGGCAATGCAAACTTCAAGGAAAGTGCCTGCCTGGTTCCCACTTTCCCATTCCGGGATGGTTACCAACCTGAAAGGCAAGAGTCTCTTTGCAATCAAAGGCATATGAACGGTCAAGTGACTTGGAATGTGAGGCTATTGCTAACATGTTCTTTTCCATGAGGACTTCTGGGTAAAAGAAATTTCTCAACAAAGGAAGCTTCTGCTTCTGGTTGATTTCCTTGTGAAGCTTCCCAGGAGTCCGGGACACGCACCACTGCAATTGTCTGACCCATCTTTGTGTCAGCGTGGTCTATCCTGAGTCTTCAGCACACGTCAATGTTATAGCTCTCATCTTGCCCAAGCGCACTGTGCAAACAGAAAAGATCATGAAAATAGAATGAAACAAGAACAGTGAAATAGTGTTACACAAAATGATACAAACACGCAAATGTGCAATGCAAACGTTGCTAAGACAAGGACTCAAAAACAATGGCAATGGACGCCATCGGATCTTCCTTGGATTGTCTGAAATGTGGCAAAAAATCTGCAGTTCTGTGCACAAAAACAAGCAAACATGTGCCATGGCATGACACACTTTTCAGCATCGTGCATTGTATTGTTTGCTTTGCATATTTCAAAGGTCGCAAGAAAAATGCAGAACATAAAATGTAGTATGAACATAGTATAACGGACTGTACATAATACAAAGCATAGAATGCACTATGTCACTTTGTCTTCATAGTATGTCACTCTGTCTATGTCCTTCAAGGCCCTGGCCAAGTCGAAAGTGCAGCCAAATGGAAGACGAGGCACTTCGTACGTTTTGTGCTCTGCAGAAAGAAATGAGAAAAACATCCCGTGGACTAAGCGTGGAATGACAATGGCATTTTGAGAACAATTATCTCTGAATCTTGAGAGTGGAGATTTTAATCTCTAGTCAGTCTCTGATTTGCTTTTGTCAAATCTGTTTTATCTGCTTTCTCTGCTTTCCTTTTGTCAACCAGGCACTTGCGGACGCGGCTTGAGCCAAACTGCGCCCAACTTGATGGGATTTTTCATGATTTTTCCTTCGTGCGACTGATGGAGAGTTTCGACTGATTTTTGTTTTTCTTCCTTTCACAAATGTGACCTTAACATCTTCGCAGGGTGGCATGCCACATGAAACATCGGGACTTTTTCTTTCGGTTCTTCTCAAGTTCTTCCTATTCCACCCTTGCTCAACTTGTTCAACCAGATCCCGCCTGCAGCGGCACTGCCATAGATTTGTACCTGGCCGTGAAAACAAAGCGCCCGACAGCATGCAACGGCTGCATCAAGTGTTGATAGGAAGAGTTTGTTCTCAATGTTCAGTATCAACCATACGAAAAAAACTAGATCATATAAAACATCGTCGTAAATTAGTAATTAAACAATTTGAAAGATCATGATATTTGTAAGAATATTGATAACTTGATAACAATTCAACAATAGTGAAAGAATGAATAGAGAATAGCAAAAAATATCTTCCGAACAGTACAAGCGGCCTGTATATCAGTATATCTATGCTGTCAACGGTTGCTTGGAAGCTAGATGGCACAACAAGTTGGGGGCCGCGCGTAGTCACAGGAGCCGCATTGCCCACGTTCAATTGGCCACCTCAGCAACACATTTGCTATACATATGTTCTGTCCAAAATAAATCTATACAATTTGATGTATATATACTGTGTTTTTACATATATACAAACATAAATATACCCGCAGGGCGCAGGGTTCCAAGATGCACCCCAACCCACCCCAAGCAGATGGTGTGGCATCCACTTCAATCACAAGTTGATGGTGTGGCATCCACTTCGATCACAAGTTCATATAAATTTCATAAACCCACACCACACCAGCCAAGTCCATAAGAAAACCCCAGGGGCGCCTAGGGTAGATAGATGTAGCTTTATATACCTGCCTCTGCTTGTAGTTTAGTACAAAACTGCAAAGCATGCATGCGCGCACGGGCTGTGCATGATGCACTACGTTACCTTCTCCGCATATAACTTGCACATAGTTTATAAGTGAAGCATCTAATAGCAAATATATACAAAAATAGACATATATACACATATGCACATACATATATTGATATATTGTGTAATTATTGTGTATAAATTTTTGTGTAAATTATGGTTTACCGTTGCAACGATATTCAAACCGCTCCAGGTCGCGCCAGACTGGAGTTCCCTGCTTCGTGTTGCCATGGACCGAACGATCACTGAACGACTGGCACCTGTGGAAGGAATTCGTTTGACAACGAAATGCTGGTTGGTGACGGTGATGGTGCCAAAAGGCCAAGTGAAAACACAAAAATCATAAAATAGATGAAACTTTGGATAAAGCAACAATTATATAGTTTCATACATAAATAAATAAACATTTGTTTTAACACAAATGATTTGCCAAAAAAACAACGTCGCCCCTGACAAAGCGCAGCACAAAGGTGTGACTTGGACGTGCCTGGACGAGAGCGCAGCTGCCTGTCCTCAAAGTGCTTTCTTCAGAGCTGTCAACGCTTCCCTTTTCCTTTCCCTTTCCCTTTTATATCCTTTTATCACTTTCAAAAGTTTCCTTTTCCTTTTATCTGTTCCACAAGCAGATACAAATAGAAGTGCTTTCCATAAGTTTCATGGAGGAAGTAGATTGAAGTGAAGTAGCCCCATGGGATGTCTTCCAAAACTCTCCCCACTGTATCTCTCAATCTCTGCAAATGCCCTGTCCTCGGACGTTGTGAGCAGTAGACTGTCCTGGAACAAATTCCCTCTTCCATGTTTCAGAAATTTGAAACTTTAGAATTTAGAATGCTTCCAATTTCAAGAACCAAAATATTCTTAAGGGCTTGAAACACCCAAAGTTGGGATTGGTCCCGATTGAGTCGATCGGGAGAAAAAATGAAATCTGTGAAATGAACAAGACATGCACATAAGTCACATAAGCGTTAAGAAGTTTTGACATGTTGTGATATGTTTTGTTTTAACTTTTAACTTCCACACCTCCTCTGAAAGCTCTCGTGTAGCAGCCTCAACTGAAAATCTAGTTGCATTGGATTTCCACAAATGTCCACTTCCAAGCAACAAATGTAAGCTGAATAAAGCTGAACAAATCACCAGCCAAGACATAAGTTAACAGAACCCGGGTTCTGAAGCGAAATCTGTGCACTGTGACTGTGACATTGGATATGGAAAGTAGCGCAATCAGTCCTCCTTTGTGTCTAGCCTTCCCTGAATCCAGTTTTAGCTGATTGTGCATATAAATAAGTACATAGATGAATAAGTGTCAAATACTGTGGACAAAATCCGATAGGCCTGACCTTCCAGTCCGTCAAAGGACATGCGACCATCA
Source organism: Symbiodinium kawagutii (assembly GCA_009767595.1). Classification (NCBI taxonomy): domain Eukaryota; class Dinophyceae; order Suessiales; family Symbiodiniaceae; genus Symbiodinium; species Symbiodinium kawagutii. The sequence goes on along the minus strand of VSDK01006632.1, from coordinate 275,058 downwards.
CCACTCACCATGCAATGACGACGATGAAACAATCGTGGGAATGCTGTTCCACGCAAAGCCGCAAACTGCCCAGTCTGTGTCGGCAACCAGAATGACTCACAGATCCGTGCGCCAGAACGTAATACCATGTATATACCAATATGTACTACAAGCACGAGAGGTTGAGATTTCGAGCTGCACAGATTGCATGGCACGAGAACCCTCTGAGGAACCTGCCATGATGCGCTCCTGTGGCAGTTGAGCTCCAAACTGTTGGAATGAGAAAAAATCTTTGGCAAATTCGTTACATCGGTTCCTTACATCTGAGTCACATTGGTTCGTTACCTTGGTTCACTACACTGCTTCGTGTTGTTTGGCAAATGCAAAAAGAGAGGTTCACAGCATCAGTGGCCGTGAACGTCTGCCAGTCCCGCCTCTGCAGGATCCTTGGATTTCCGCAAAGCCTGAAACACCGAGAGCTGGTGATGTGGGTACCATGTGTAACTATGTGTAATTTGTGTACTTCATTGATTGTATTTGATTGTTCTTGTCCCAAACTTGTCCCAAACTTGTCCAGAAATTCAGAAGTCTCTTCGTATCCTTTGTAGCACTACGCACTCATCATCTGCCTCCACTTCGCTGGTCAGATCCTTGGAGGATCTAAGTGTACCAGCGCATATACAAACCCTGTCTCCGCTTGGCGCATCTCATTTTAATTCCATGTGATTACGCGGAACAAGAAACACATAGAAACATATTCACAAATTCACAAATGTTCTCTGTTTCAGTGGAGTCCTCTTTAGTGTTTCGTTTTTGTTCCCTGCACATTGGGACTCTTGCAGCTATTTGAACCTGCGCTTGTTGTAGGTGCTGCTGCCAAACTTTGGCCTGACAAAGAAATATCATTTCGGCAGTGAAGCAGAGAAACAAAAAGAGCGCCAAAGTTTGTCCAGATTATTCCAGATTTCACCATCTCATCAAAAGGGACAACAATAAGATACAGCTGGAAGATATGGAAATGGCACATGATGAATAGATTGGGCAGGGAGGAAAACTCGTAGCGTCCTTTGCTCCTTTTTTCAAGTTTTTTGAGTTGAAACCATCGCAGCTGGAAAAGCTGAGCGATCAACCTGCAGGACATCTGTCGCCTACGGTTGAAACATGTTAAAACCGGAGGTCAAATCATTGAGTCCTCGAAGAATTCGTAAATAGATGTAGGTTTCATCTTCTTTTCTTTGAGTTTTTCTTCCTTCACATGTTCTTCCTCCGCATTTCCAAAGCTCTCTGCTCTCTCTGCTCTCTCTGCTCTCTCTGCTCCCTCTCCATCCAAATGTGCACGAAGATGATCAGCACCGGCGACTTTGTAAAGCTCCTCCCATGGATCTGCCAAACAAAATGGCGCCTTCCAACCTCTTTTCGTGTCTTCAGAGCCTTCTGGAGGAATTGTGGCACCAAAAACAGCTGTGGCCTGAAACCGTCTTCGGTCTGCATCATAGATGAGGTTAAACATCACGTTGCTGCCAATGATGAGACTTTGCCCATCTTTCAGAACCTTCTTGTGCACAAAAACGTCTTCTTGACCACCGTCAGGTGCAATGAAGCCAAAGCCCCGATTCTCGAACCAACATTTCACTGTCCCAGTCAGGAGATCAGTGTACTGCTCTGGGGGCAATTCAACCAGCGGCAGCACAGCATGGAGAGGAGGCGGAGGAAGATTCATTGTGAAAAATGATGAGTGTCTAGTAGTCGGTGAACAACCTTAGGAGTTTGCCTCAGCTATCAACCTGTCCTGGGATAGTACTGGGTTCCAATTGCATGGAATAGCGTCTACTTCAGCAAGAGATATAGGTATCTTGTGATCTAGAGGCCCTGGACCAATCGCCTGATGACTAAAGCTTGAGCCAATCCTGGCATAGCCATTGAGTGAGATTCATGACCCACGGAAAGACCGTTTCCAATAGTCAAGACCCTTCACAAGAAAGGGGGATTGCCCAGATTCAATCATGTCATGATCTCCAAATCAGAACATTTTCATACATTTTCAATCAATTTGCCAATCAATTCGGATCAACAGAGTCTTCAGCCTTTTCAAGGGCTTGCAGCTGCTCCTCTACTGCCTAGCAAAAGGTCAGGGCTTGGAGGATCACAGCTTGAAGGAGTTTCAGAATCAGCAGAAAGGCAGGAGCAAGTGCCCGTAAGTCTAATCTCACTTGACAAACAATTCCCAGTGGATGAAATTGGTTTACCGTGCTGTGAAAGATGTCAAGCACAGGTTGAACAAGACAACATGGACATCTGCGAGGACACACAGCCTGCTTCAACTGCCTGCGCAATTCTGCACTTTCGCTCTCCTGCCAGGTTTGCCTCTCACCGTCCCTAGCCTTCCATGCCTGAGCACACCAAAAATAGCTCAGAACCCAAAGCAAACACATGCAAACATCCCACCCTTCAGCCTATTTCATACTTTCATTCGTAAATTGAAAACGATGTTTAGTTTAGAGATGTAAATAAGCTTCTAAAGTAATAGATTCTAAATAGCTTAAAGAGATGCTTGTACACACAACTTGTACATCTTCAAAATTTCGAAACGTTTCCTTGTTTTGGTTATGAAAAACTTCGATGAAAAAATGGACAGCTCCACCTTGGCCTATGTGCAGTCCTCTCCGGCTGCACGACTCAGCTCATGAGCCCGCCTCAAATCGAGCATCGTAAAAATGTAACAGAAACATGAGCACTCAAAATATTGGAATACTTTCTTTATCTATTCATTTATTACTTTATGTTTGTAGATCTACAATGAAAAAGATCAGAAGACTTTGAAACAAAGATTTGAAACAAAAACATGATCATCAGAGTTCTCCGTGAAACGAAAACGCGTCCACTTAGGATCGGGCTCCGTGGCTTCAGACTCGATGTCCCTCAGGGCTCACAGTGAGACCCATGTCTTTGATCGGGGAATGGTGGCAAATGACCCTGGCAAAGGGATCTCATGGATGCTGAATGGAAAATGCTGAAGTAATGCCTAAGTAATGCTTAAGTAATGGATGTGAATGGATGTCAATGGTTCATTGCCACCAAGGGGTGATGGTTGAGTACTGATTGATGCAAACATATTTGGTTACTGGTTCGGAATGCAATGCGAATCAAGTACCGTCAATGCTCACTGTCACTCTCTGTGTTTTCAATGTTCAGTGACCAAATCTTCGCCGAGTCTGGGGAACTGGCTTCATCTTTGCTTCGAGGTCCTTGCCACTGAAACTCGAAACGCCCTAATTGATCAAATTTGAATCAAATTCTATTACTCATTTCACAACTTCATTGAAAGATCCTCAAATCAGGCTGTCGTCCTTGACCCTGGAAGAAAGGATCATGGACTCCGAGCCTTTGAGATGAGCAACGTTGATTGATTTCAAGTGCTTTGCTGTCTGCAAGGAATGTGTGAATAAGGAATCAATTGCGTTGAGTCTTGGAATGTCTCTTGTCTTCCAAGTCTCTTGCTAACCTCGGCAGAGTGATGCTGTGCCTCAGCCAAGGCCTTGAAACGCTGAGAAAGTCATCTCAGTGAGCCGACTTTGTCATGTCTCTGTCCAGGTGCGCCTTCTTCAAGCCAGATGCCACTTCCTTTTCATGGGCGACTTGGGCAACCTGTGAAGCGACATTCCTCTACTCTGCCGCATTCATATTTTCATTGAATCATTCCTCCCTCTGATCCTTCTCATCCTTCTGTTTCTGTAATCTTTAGATTCTGAAAATTCAGATTAAATCATTCCTTTAGTTCCTCTCATCAAATCATTCATCCTTCAAGGCGGCCCATTACTTCACTGCTGCTCATTGCATATCCCAGCTACGGAAGCTGCTTTCCCGGCAATCTCTGTGGCCAAGCAAGTCTTTGCCTGGAGAAAAGGGATAAAAAGAATGAAAAGAATAGAAACAAGTAAAAAAAATAAACAAGTGTGAAAAAAATAAGCAAGGTTTTGTCAACACATGTGTTTGGGTTGGACAACAGCCCAGCTGAGAAGGACATGGGAGCCCCCAAGATGCCCCTGCTGGTGCGCAATATCGCGCAACAGCCTTGCAATAACCTTGTCTTGTGATCTCTTGTTCTCTTTCGCCTCCACGTTTCTGTGGGTCTGGCTGTGATGCGGAGTGTCCATGTGTATGTGTCTGTGATATGCCAGCTTCACTGGGGTGAGGTGCGTGGCCCTGTGGCAAATTTGCCATTGTGCCTTGTGTGTCTTGCGCCGCGTTGCGTTTTGTACCTTGTCTTGCGTTGTGCCTCATGCCTTTCTGATAGTTTGCTGCGTGTCAGAAATCATGAAGCAAAAGCAGCCGCGAACATAAAAGAAATACTTTGAGCGCAGAGAAAAAGGACAAGGAAGAAAACATAAAAGACAAAAAAAAAAGAAAGAAAATAAAAGAGAAACAAAAATCAAGAAACAAATAAAAACAAACTTGAAGTAATAACACCCACCGTGGGGCTCGAACCCACGACCACAAGGTCAAGGGCCTTGCGCTCTACCGACTGAGCTAGGCGGGCTGCTTAAACATTTTTAGAATTTGGCTTTCTCCGCACCGAGCTCTCTCCGGAGGGAGGAAAAGAAAAAAGAAAATGAAAGAAAAAATGGAAAGAAGTATGTAAATGATAATCAGCGAAAAAAAAGACACACGAGCAAAACAGAAATTTAAAAATAATTATGATGGTGATTAACACTTTCATGGAAAGCGGCTGCCAGTGAGATTATGCTTGACAAAGAACAAAACCGGAAAGCATCCGTACAGCGGAGCATTGAAATCCCATACTTGTTTCACAGGCAAAGTGCGCAATCTATACATGTAGATGGTATGCGCGTAAGTTGTGGACGGGTGTCTTGAATTCGTGAATGATTAAAAGGGTTGGAAATTGTTTGGGGAATTTATTTTTTTTAGTTTAGGGAATTTTTCTTTTTTTCCTTTCCTGGAGCCCTTCCCCTGGTATTTGCAGCAGTTTCGAGCCAGAACCTGTCATTTTGCGTGGTATTTGCTGCATTTTGGGAAGTCAGCCTCGCATTTTGCGTGGTATTTGCTGCATGTGGGGAAATCAGCATCTTACTTTGCATGGTATTTGCTGTGTTTGGGGAACTAAGTCCTTACTTTGCACGGTATTTGGTGCATTTTGGGAAAGCAGACTCTTACTTTGCATGGTATTTGCTGCATTTTGGGAAAGCAGACTCCTACTTTGCATGGTATTTGCTGCATTTTGGTAAAGCAGACTCCTACTTCCAAGATTAGTGGACAGATGTCGGTGCTTCACACTTCCATAAAGGAGGGCGTGGTTCATGTTGTTGATGTTGAGCAAACCCCCCCCTATTAGCAAGGCCTGCTGCAATTGCGTTTGTTGTTGTTGTTGTTGTTGTTGGTCATTGTTGGTGGTGGGTGGTTACTGTTGGTGATTGTTGTGATCGTGGATGGTTGCTGTTGGTGATTGTTGTGATTGTTGTTGTTGGTGATTGTTGTAAATAAGCGGGGGGGTTGGCGCAACAAGAGATGAGAATAAATCACATATAATATGTAGGTAGGAACAATGATACATGATGATCTGATAGAAATGATGCATGATAGCCGGGGGGTTGGGGGGGCGCAGCCCCCCCATGAGTAACAAGAGATGAAAATAAATCACATATAATCTACAGGTAGGAAAAATGATATATGATGATCTGATAGAAATGATAGATGATAAGCGGGGGGTTGGGGGGGGCGCAAGAGATGAAATTAATCACATAGGATATATGATTAAGAAAAATAGTAGATGATGATCTGATATATATGATACATGATAGCAGGGAGGGCTGTTTTAGGGTTTGAAATTTTAGGGTTCAAGGTTTTCAGGGTTTGAGGGTTTGGGTCTTTCAGCTTTTCGGTGTTTTATATAAGGTTTAAGTGTTTTAGGGCCTTAGGGTTTTAAGGTTTAAGAGTTTTGAGGCTTGGTTTGCCTTGCCTCTGCAAGGCAGAAGGACAAAGAAGCAAAAAAAAACAAAGAAGCAGAAAAGCAGAAAAGCAGAGAAGCAGAGAAGAGAAGCAGAGAGGCAGAAAAGCAGAAAAGCAGAAAAGCAGGAAAGCAGAAAAGCAGAAAAGCAGGGAAGCGGAGAAGCAGAAAAGCAGGAAAGCAGAAAAGCAGGAAAGTAGAAAAGCAGTAAAGCAGAAAAGCAGGAAAGCAACAGGGATAGGGAAAAAAAGAAAAATTCCCCAAACTAAAAAAAATGAATTCCCTAAAAAAATGGCCCTCCTGATTAAAACCCCTGCTTTCTAAATATATCCAATGACTTTGGGAGACTTAAAGAATCTTATAGAATGCTCTAACTTTGGGATACTTAGAATGCTTGGATCTGCAGCCGCGGAGACACCGGGATCAGTCGATGTTGAGACAAAGAGTTGCAGGGCAGAGCTTTGAAGAGCACTGGAAGTCATTTAAATATAGTAAATTGTGATTCGGTTTCATCAGATTTCAGAAGTGATTGTTTACCAAGCTTCATAAGATGACATAAGTGTTTACCTTTTCAATTTCAATTTCTTTGCATTCGGACCTGATCTGCTTCTTTTCGCAGGTGGCTGCCTGCGACTGAAGATGCAAACTGCGAGACTGAGAAGAAAACAACGCATCCTTACGGCTTTTCAGTACTCAGACTCGGCTGAGGGGACAGTGTGGTCACTCAGAGAAAACATACACACACACACACTTATATCATATATGCAAACGTGTATAAACAACATATAGTGTACATAAATAATATATGCATGGTCATGCATGAAATACATATTTGCACTGATATGCACTGATGATCTCTTTCCAAAATGGTGTCTGAGGTGCGCACAAGTTTGCTTCAAAGACTCGATTTCCTTCTGCCAACCATCACCTTGTGAGAACCAGGACACACAGCGCTGAAGTCTACTGGACCACCTGGGTATCCCCTGGATCTCCCCTGAGTCTCTCCTGGGTCTCCCCACGCTCCCCTTGCAAGTCGTCCAAAGACTTCAAGCACTTCTCATGCGCAGCCTATGACTTCGAGTGTGCTACGATGGGTTGGTTCTTTCGTGTTCTTCGAAGGTTTCACTCGGTCAAAGATTGGTCGTTCAAAGACTCGAAAGTTTTCTTTGGAAGATCTTCATTGTGTTCATTTGTCAAATCGTTCTTTCGGGCGTTCTTCGAAGAAATGAAGGAACACAAGTTCTTAATTTGTTTAAGAAACATCAGATTCTCTCAGCGAAGGCTCCTGAAGTTCTTGGTGCTCTCGCAGCTCCTGAGACGCTTCGACAAAATTACTCTGCGTGCCCATGTGGTGCCGCGGTGCCCATGTGGTGCCTTCAAAGAGGGCCCATTCTATAGAGGGGGTTCCAAGGGGCACCCCGGATCTGTCCTTGCTGACGTCTGAAGTTCGTGCCTTTGGCCTGTGCATCCGTCAACTCGTCAACTTTTGCAAGAAACCTCCCCGGCATTCCCCGCCTGGGTACGCTTGTAGACAAGCGTCCTGGTCACACAATTGCAAAGAGCGCAGCAAAACACCAGAACAATGGAGAAAAAAGGGGAGAAAGGAGAAGAACAAGTGGCAGAGAAATAGGGGGAAAAAAATACAAAGGATAGAGGGGGAGTGTAATTCTCTTGGCTGCAATTAGAGACGACTCGAAGCAGAATTTGTGGAGAAGGACCAAATACATCCAACTATACGAAAAGCAGGACATGCAGGAAGGCGCTAGATCCTGTTCGTACAAAGGCTTGTGTGCGATTGAAAGGAATTTGAGGTAAGCCGCCCTTGGCTCTATTCCGGGAGTGCCGGCAAGGCGGTCAGAGTGAAGGTTTCTCCCCGGATCAAAGTCAGATGTACGTAATCTAAAAGATTTTCATAGATTTTCATATCTGCTGTTCTCCGTTCATTCTTGGAGCCACGCAGCTCTGCACGGTAGGTGAAAGTGTTCAGATTTGGAGTGAAAAAACACATTGATTGAATTCGGGGGATCTCGGTGGGAGGAAACCTGGTGCCAAGTACACGTTTGCTTAACATTACTTAGTGACATTTCAAAAGGATTTTAGATTCAACAATAGATTCAATACTTTGTGTCGTCTAAAATAACATTGGTTACACAGGTTATCGACTCCAAGAGGACGCCATAGAAGTTGATCTACTACACTGTTAGGGAAGACCTTTGGACGAATGGGCTCGAGCGCCACAACATCTTGATTACCAGGACTGTGCAACTAGATTCATAGAGGGAACCATGAGGGAACCGAGGGAGAATCGAAGGCAACGAATAGCATAGTGGTACATTCCCTATTTGGACCCATCAGGAACAGGTTGCAACAAACACGTGCGAGTATCATGCAAACAGACCATGTACTGTGCACCTGAGGCAGGCACCATTTAGCTCAGCCACAGTAGAAGAAAGTCGCTTTTCAGACCTGAACTTCTTCCACTTAAACCAACAAACCATCAAATCAATTCAAGTGACATATTCAGACATCACAAAATGGTATCCAACGCACATGATTGCCATTTTCCCAAGTGCATGATGTTCTAAGAAACAACAAGCTCATCACTTCCTTTCAACATCACCATGCTAAGGCATCCACATTGAGATCTTTGCCAATGTCTCACGAATCTCTTGATTCTCCGATCTGAGCCTTGGCTAAAAGGTCAGTACATGTGCCACAGCTGACAACGACCTAGAGCCGAGTCTCAGCTGAATTGGTTTTTTGGCTTAGTCTCTAAGTTTTCTCTGCTTCTGTGCATCATGGCCTCTCAGTTTCTTCACTCTTCTCCTCCAACAGATTGGACGCCTCCACATGCCCAACTTTGGAAGAGAATGATTGCCACACCAAAAAGTGATTGATTCATGAAAAATAAGTATAGCTTAAATCATATATCGAAACGCAAAGTACTCTAAATGATTCTACATTAATTATGCTGTAAATATTCTACATCTTCCATCATCTTCCTGTTTCTAAAGAAAGGCTTTTCTAAATAATCTACAGAAACTCTATGGAGTTTCTCAGTATGTTGAGTTTCTAACTATTTTCTAAATCTTCTCCTCATCTTCAAATTGAACTCGTCTGCGCCTCCAAGACACGTGCTTTCGCCTCAGCCTCACGTCCTGCGAGCTGTGAGAGCTGGCCTTCCAAGTCCTTCGCGCAAGCGTGAAGACCGTGGACATCTGTAGAAAAACTATCAATTCGATCTATGCATTTTATGAAATTCATATGAATTCAATTAAAGGTTCTATATTCAATTCTTCAATTTTTCTTTGAAGTATTCTTGTTCTCTAAGTTCTTTCTTTGAAGTGCAATTTCTTATCTTTTCTCAAAGTATTTAGGTTGTCTTGTTCATCTCTTTCCATCTCTTTTTTGTGCTTTCGACATTCGACTTGCTCCTCCAGGCGCCGCTTTGTATCCCTGGACACCGCCTCTGCCACTGCAAGCTTCTGCGCTAAGGCTTCACACCTTAGGAATTCAAAAGGCTTAACGGACCTTAACAGTTTAACACCTCATGATCTTCATGATTTTATTTAAACGTCTTAACATTTCACTTTAAGCTTTCTCTTGCCGTGAACTACTACAATAAACACAATCACGCAATCTGAACAAAAATGAATAGAACAATTTTGATGGAAGCATGTTTGCCTTGAAATTTCATTGAAATGTGACCTCTGAACGTCTGAGGCCCAAGCTCCTGCTGTTTGTCTTGGAGCATTGCTTCAGCCTGGGCAAAGCACTGAGACAAGAACCAAGAAACTTCAAGAAACCAACAAAACAAACAATTTGGCAAAAAATGCAAAAACAAGGTGGAGAACAATACTTCTGAACTCATTTCATCTCACTCCTCTAAATTATCATTCCCAATCAAAAGTTCTATTGAACCGTTTCACATTGTTTCACACAAACTGTTTCACAGGATTGACATAGCTGGCCTGTCGCCTAGCACTTGGCCTCCAGTTGTGAGCTGCGACAAAAGGGGTAGGAATCGTTCCAATCGACAGCTCAAAGTGAATCTGAAGTCATCTGAAGCCGTCTGAAGTCGTCTAAATTCCGCAGGTCGGCCAAAGGAGAACTTGACACCTTCAGTGACCTTGGAATGAACTTCTCAACGAGTTCTGAGGCTGCAACGATGGGACGTCGCGCAATGACACCAACTCACCACACGCCCGAGCATGGCCTCAGCTCAGTGATCCCTTCGAGAGACCCGGTGCCATGTGCACAGCCTGTGCATCCAAGAGCCGCGCTTGCTTTGAGCTCGTTGAATTCAGACTTCATCGACGCCTTTTCTTCTTCAAACGCCTCGACCGAAACACACACTCATCCTGTAAGATTTGCACATTGCGTCATCACCGGCATCCACTGCTGTAAAAATATACAGGATTCGTCTGCACTTTCCCTGCCTTCAAATTCGCATGAGCCTTAGCTCCAATGAACTGCGAGTCTCAAAGGCAGCAAGTTGCAGAATATAGCCTTTTGCCTCCTTTTCCCTTCGGCTTTATGATGCTTCATGCAATTTGCAAATTTGACATCACTGCTCTGTAGCGTGGTGTGGCCGGAGCCTCAATCAAAGCTTGCTCCAGGCGGGTCAGCGATGCAAAGTCCTGGACAAGTGAAATTTGCCGAGAGCTGAGAATTCACTTTGCCCATGGAAGTTTTGATGTTTTTGACGTCAGTGTCAGTGGAATGGAATAGAAAGGAAACAAATTGTCCCATCCATCGATTTCGGGTTCAAAAGTAAACGAATTGAGGACATCGAACCGATGCGTCCTTGGCTGCTTGACTTTGCTGCTCCTCTGCTAGCTTGAGGTGCTTTGATCGAGGCAATGTGACAAAACACCAATGAAAATAGAGAGAAAACCATCTGCCTGAAAATAAAATGAAACCACCTGCATGAGGAGCGCTATATCCACTGCTTCATGCGTCCTGCATTTCTGCTCTGTGACTGCTTCTGGCATTTTCCAATTCTTTGGCCTGACACGAAAGGATCTGGGGTACCTTGCTGTTGGAAGGTGGAGCAGATTTTGTGTAGAACTTCCGTAGGAAGGTCTTCCGTAGGAAGGTCTTCCGTAGGAATCATTCTCTGTATGTACAACTTCTTATCTACAAAAGTCTTCTGCGTGATTCTCTGCGACTGCGCATGTTGCTCTACGCAGGGCCACAGCACCACAACCCGTCACAACCCATGCCAAGCTGAGAGAATGAAGAAAACATCCAAAGCAATGCAAAGTCAATACGGATTAAGATATTTTGATATATATTTTGCAACAATGTTGGGTTCATCCTCTTGACCTTATGTGTTGCCTTAGCCTTCCTGTGGTGCAGCGACTCCAAGTTCGGTTGAAAAAACCGCCTTCAGCGCAAGCTCAGCGTCTTGGATGGCCACCCGACCTTGCGAAGCTTGAGCGAAGGGCTTCAGAGAGGACAGAATCAAAGAAACAAATGAGAAGAAAGGAGAAGAAATGAGGAAGGAGACGAAGAAAAAAAGAGACTCCTTCTCCTTACATTTTGAAGAAAGGAGGCTGCCTCCATTTGCTTCCGCTGCATGCCGGGCTTGTGATTCTTCTTCAAATGTACCAGTGAGCTCCCAACTTCGCAACTCTTTCAACTCATCCAACTCATCCTGTCAGGAAATGTTCAGAGCAAATCAAAGAATTCAATCTGCCGAGATAGAAACTATCTGAGACACATCAGGTTGATCTACATGAAGTAGGTTTCTTCCGACTTGCTTCTATTGAACGCAAATCACTCTGAAAGTCCATGACATTCTTTCTGATTACATTTCAGGGAAAGTGCACGGGATGGATGTGCATCAGCAACTTGCCTTCACATCAACACCATTGGTTGTGTTTGATTCCTCGACACCATGTCTGGTGGCAGGAAAGTCTAAAATGAAAAGCAGGGAACAGATTGGAACATCAGCTCAGGAGATATCACGCTGAGTTGTCCTGGGCACCATTTTCCATCTTCTGCTCCTTCACACCAAAACTATGAACTTCGCAAACGATTCAAACTTGAGCAATCGTTTTCTACGACCCAAATGGTCTGCCACCTCCAGCTCCTGCACTTTCTCGCCCATGCGCTTGGCCTCACCCGCTGAAGAATTGAACAACAAAAATCCGAAAGAATCCAATAAAAAGATATAAAAAGAATCTTTAATCTTTCCGAAGTCTCTCAAAACACGGAGCCCTGAACTTCTGAAGTTCGGCTCGGTGGAAGTGACCCACTTAGGACCCTCTTAGGACCCCCGGTACCTCTGCTCTCGCAGCATCCAATGCGCGCTGAAGCTCCTCCTGCTGCGCCCTGGCGAGAATGCAAAGAATACACTTTCAATGACTCGACAGAAGTAAAACAACAGACTCATAACAGTATATATATATATATATAAATAAATAAGCAAAAGAGTAAAATTCAAATAAATAGACAAATCAATCATAAATAAAAAATCATAAAAATCCAAGAAATTACCTCGAAGCCGACAGAAGGAATTGAATGAAATCAAGTGAAATTTTGAGAAAACCACATTAACTCTGTGATTCTCTGAATCGCAGAGCTGCACGCTTTCAAGTCGCCAGAAGGACTCGTAAGCTGCATGAACATCGTCCAACTTCATCTGTGCCAGGACATCATCGGGTTTACATCTTCAAAAAACGAGAAAAAACACATATAAACAAATGTTCAAAAGCCAAGAAATGTCAAGAAACTCTGTACCTGCATGCTGTTCATGATCATGGAAGACACGTCGGGAGCATCCTGGCGGTAGATTGACTGAATCTCTTTAAAGGGGTTGTTGCTATGCAATCTGAAGGCATCAACACGGGCAGCTATTGAATATTATTGGACAGGCCATCTCTATCCAGATGCAACAAGGACAAAAATCTTCACGGCTCAATTTCGGTTGCACGGAAATTGCATTGCATTTCGTTTCTGAATCTCCTGTGAATCTTTGCGGAAGTAGTCTGCCAGGGCGCCTAAGCATGAGCGATGAAAGAATGCCACGGTGTCTCCATCCAAGCGAGTTCCCTGTCTGCCATATAGAAAAGGAACATCCATGTTCCCACCAATTTCAACATTTCAACCCATTTGTAAACATTTCACATCTTCGCAATGTCAAACATTTCTTGGGTTCGTACCGAAGACTCCACGATGTTGTTTCGAATCCAAGGCTTCTTGTGCTTCAGTTGGGACAAGACCTCAACGCAACACTGGCTATCGAGAGACTTCACAGCAAGAGATCGCTCCAAGTTACCCGAGTCCGATAATTGCTTCATTGTCTTGGCAGCAACCTCCACAGCCACAATCTCATGTGAAATAAATGCTCAACAGTCAACATATCATAAAAAGTTTAAACATAACCAGTTCAGAATGTAGTTCTTGCTATGGCTACTTTGTGTTCAACGAAGCCAGTCTCCACTGTGTAGCTTTGCCTTGGAGGGCATCTCCATGTTGACTCCGATGCTCAAGTCCATCCTGGCGCGCAAGCGTTGCAAAACGTACGTCGCGTGAGTCTTCTCTTCAGCGAAGTTTTGCACATTCTGAGCACAAGAGCTAAACATAGCTAAACATAGCTTACCTATGCTAAACTATGCTAAACAATGCTAAACTCTATTTCAAGAGAAAGTAATTGAACTCTAGAGTTTTGAGTGATAATCAGCCTGGCATTTCGTTTTTGCACATGTCGCAAGGGATGTAAGTTGAACATGAGAGGTACAGCTGAATGTGCCAAAGCGACTGATGCGTGTGTGTCGTTGCAGTGCCCTGGAAGTTACCCTGCAAGCGCCTGAGTGACGTGCGAAAAGTGATGGATTTCAGTGCCTTTTTGAGGATTCTGACCACGATGTAATAATTTAATCATGCTTATTATACTACAAATACTTACAAATTATTCATAAATCATTCATATTCATAAACTCTATCTTCATAATGAATGATCATAAAACTCGACTCAATTGTGACTTACTCAAAAAGCCCCATTGAAGACTTGTTTCATCTTGCTTCTCACTGTGTCTTAGCTGCGATGTTTCCGTTTGGCAAAGTCTATGATGTCTTGGTGATCGGCAGCTTGCCCTTGGCCACATCGGGGACATCTGTCTGAGCAACTTCCGCAAGCTGCTCCCACCTGTGCACGGCTTCACCGTTGAGGCAGCACGGCACTGCTGCACTGCTGCACTGCTGCACCGCACCTCTCTGCATCTGCATCGACATAGCACAGCTCGTCACATTGCGCAGGTTCCATCACGGCCTCGTAGCGTCAGAGGCAACGGGTGGAGTGCGAGCGCTTCAAACAGATGGCGAAAGGTTGGGAGTGCGGGGCAGTTTGTAGTGCACAGTTTGTATGAAGTATTATGATGTGCATTGTTTGTAGTGCATTGTTCTTTTGCATTGTGTCCGTTGTGGTTTTAGGTCTGTCTTCGCACAGGGTCGTTTCTCACTGGATGGCAAAACACCATTGACTTCGCAACCTCCAGCACCCTCGCATGACCTGTCTACAACCTTGATTGCTACTGCTGGTAGTTCGGTCAGGCCACTTCGTTTGCACCGAGCCGCAAGTACAGCATCATCATCGTCATCACCCACCAGGATGCTAGATGGCAAATAACATATGTTATGAAAGTGGTCTTGTATGGCCCGGCAAACGAGGGGGCCTTCGCACAATCATTTACCAGCAACGCTATCGCGAAAACCAAGGAGTTTTGTTAAAGAGTCCGCTATGGTCCTTCTGGTCTCTGTCGCTTTTCTAGGTCAAAGTGGAAAAAACGCACACACACACATTGCTTTAGCATTGACTCAGAGCGAACAAGTCCACTTAGGCCGGTCCATGAAAGCCACTCCCAGTACTCTGACAGAGGTCCTAGAAAACCTGTTGTAAATTGTGTGTGTGTGTGTGGCTGCGCGTGTAAATTGTGTATGGAACGGTCTATGGAACGGAGGGGTTTTTGAAGGGGCTTTGATATGAAAAAAATGAGAAACAAATCAGTTTTCTTTTCCAACAATAGTTTCGGCGGTGCAAGTGTAAACTGCTGGGTTGTTGCCGGGCGTTTAGTACACATCAAGCGCCATCGGCCCCAGTGCAGTTGCAGAAGTGCAGCAACGAGCAGTGACAGGATCGGGCCTGGACCAAATCCCCTTGCCAATAGCATTGCAGCGACAGTACAGAGCACACATACATCACATGTGTCATTTAAGATATGCATATTATGCATAGAATTGCATAGATATGCTGGGTGTGGAACCGGTAACGGGTATGGATCGGTAGTTTGGAACGAAGATGGCAGCTCTTAGTGCCCCTTTGCCCCGCTCTCCACACCATTCCAACCGTTCGATTTCGCCAGGCCAAACACAAACACGGGACACGAGAAAGGATGAGAAAGGAATTCCAAGTCTTTCCAAGTTGGAATTCTTTCGTTTTCATCTTTCGTTTTTGCAGATTGGAATTCTTTGAAGTTCCATTCTTCCATCATCTTCCATCTTCACTCTACCAGCTTGCGCATGCGCTGACAAGCTGGAAAGCCAAATGGCCAAATGGCTGCACTCCAACGAGCCCATACAGCAAGGATCAAAGTCCACACCAAACTGGAATGGACCAAGGGGTACGGATTTGTCCGTGTTCCGCAGGCCTTGTTCCATACCTAATAAATTGACTCGTCTCATCCTGTACCAATATGATCCTGTAGATATGCAATGATCTACAGTGATTTCATGTGTTTGTTTAATGTATATCACCTGGAAGGATCAGAAGTGCTTCAATCATCCGCATGCACGCTTGGACTCTCCCCCCAGAAATAAGAATGACATGAAATTCAATGAATGACTTTGCTCGAAAAGACCCCAAACAAAAGAAATCAGAAATGAGCAGAGTTGTCTGCCTCGAGTTTCAAAAGGCTGTTATGATCTGTTCTGTATTTGCAATCTTCAGTGTATCTCTGAATTTGCAAAAGCCTATATAATCTATATATGTTCGACATTTCCCCATTAAGGTTCCTGGCAGCACTAGAAAACATGGTGCTTTCATTCCTCTACCAAAACCTGATTTCTTATTGTCGACCTGCCCCCAACACTAGCTCAACACTACCAAACTTGACTCATCCCAATTTCACTCACCAACGCTGTGCTGCATCTCTGTCCGATCACAATTCCTCCTACTTCACTTTCTCCTGAAGAATTTTGCTCAGTTTCTCTGAGCAGCACACTTTGTGATGTGCGTCAAAGCTTGAGAGTGCTGAAGCACATGCAGCAGCCACCTTGCAAAGCTTTGGAGTTTGTGCCACTGAAGATTGCATCTACTGCACAGAAGATCCCATCCGCAGATGGACATTTAGTGTCAATGATTGACATCAATTGTACTCTATGGTACTATTGTTGTCAAAGAACGCAATACAATTGGCATAATTGGCCTTGGCAGCAGCAGCATCTGGGTCACAGAACACTTTCCACTGGTCCTCTCGAAACACTGTTCATAACGATCATGCATCAGAAAGCACATCACTACAGGAGCAGTTTCAATCGAGGAAGTCTACTTGTTAGATGACATCTAGCACTATACCACAATCTGAAGGACGTTACAAATCCCTCAACGGTCCGGTCCTCTGTCACAAACCATGGCTTTTCAAGTGAGGGCTCTGCGTTGAGGGGGAGTATGGCCTGGAAGTTGCACACTGATTGGACTACAACTAGAAAATGGAAATGACAAATAGAACCCATAAAGCACAAACATTAAAAACTAAACCATGTTCCAAGGATATCGACTAAGTCAGGACCAAGACACTCTAGAACGTTCAGATGCCATTTTCAGCACATCAGGCTCTGCACCAGGAAAAACAATGTAGGCATCACCCAAAGTGCCAAGAATCTGTGAGCAGTCCTCACGTGATCAGGCACCAAAATGGTCCGGAAAGTGAAATGTCGAAACGGTGTGCATCGCATTGCATCGCTGTTCTGCCAAATAAAATCTCACAGCATCTTTCACCGAGAAACTTGTAAATCAGTGCCCATTGGCAGATCTGTCCCACGAAAGCCGGTAGAATCCCAGGTCGGAATCAAATGATACACCTGTCAAAGGAGAAAAGCCCATCGTTCGTCCCACAGAAGGCATTCCCAAGAACCCTACCAAAACTACCAAAACAAACCAAAACCGCGGCTCGATCTGTCTTGATCAGATCAAAAGCATTCGTTCAGAAATCGCTAGCTACTGACTTGGCCACAAAACAATCTGATTGGGTCATTCAGAAGTGAGAATGCCTGAGCCAGATTGAAGATTGGAACGATTCGAATTTAGTTTAGTTCTGTCTTTTTCTTCTTTTTCTTCTCTTTCTGCTCAATGTATACTCTCTTCTCTCCTCTATACCTCTATACCCTTCTATGGTCTTGTAATGTCTTGTAATGTCTTCTATTATTCTACTCTTCTATACTCTTCTACGCTCTTCTATACTCTTCTACTCTTCTATACTCTCTCTATAAGACTCTTTAAACTCTTATATTATACTCTTATATTCTTCTCTATACTTTTTGTGATGCTCTGTATACTCTCTTTATACATATTTGATAATTTATATACTCATATTATACTACTCTTCTACGCCTCTCTCGTGCCTCAGAGGTGCACCAATCTGCAAAGCTGTGGGCAGAATCTTGACCACCAGTTACAAAGACGGCCTTCAGACTCACAACGCTTTGCACTCAACTTTTTCGCTGGAAACTCTCAATCCTGTCTCAACTTTGCTTGAATGTTCACTTGTTTTTTCAAACGTTTGCACATCTTTTCAAAGATCTGAAATTTTTCACACATCTGTTCTTCCTCTGTAAAAATCCTTCACTTTGCTCTTTGATGCTCTTTGTCTTGCCTGGGAACCCAAAGCCTCAGAGCATTTTGTAGCCACAGCTCGGCTGAGTTCGTTTGGAGCATCACCAACGACGCAAACGCACATGCCTTGCCCCGATCCCGAACAAAATGCTTGAACACGGCGGAGAAAGACTCAACGCAAAGAAATGTAAAATATGAAAATGCGGAACGACTCAACGCAAAGAAAAACAAGAAAGAGAAGAAAGAAAGTGAGAACATCTCAGATTTTCTCGCCTTCACCTAAAGTTGCTCGCAGCTCCAAGGCTGTTTCTTCTGATTTTGACTTTGGGGAGAACGTGTTGCAAAGTGCCTAGCAAGGACGGGACAACTCGGGTCAAGTTGGATTTGATGCCATTGCTTCTTGAACTTCAACCACTTATTTGCTCCGAAACTAAAACCAAAAATCGCCGCAGAAAAGGCCTGCCTCTGTTGCAGAATGAAGAAAGTCCATGATGGGCAGAGTTCGATTAGCTCAATGCAATGCAAATGACTTGAAGGCATTGTGAAGGCATTGTGAAGGCATGATAAGTGGCTACTTTTACCTTATGAGCTTTGGACTACCTTGCAAAAGTTGTTGTTGATATAGCCTTAACCTCTGAAACTCATGTACACATGTACCTAGCAGACTTACCTGTACTACTTTGTATTTGCTTACAATAGTTTATATTATACGTACTAACTCATGCAAACTTATACTTATGCTTGGAGACCTTTGTATCTGACAAGAAGCTCCAGTAAGTCTTGTGAGCGGCTAGCCTGCGAAGGATGTGTAAGTGAGGATTGGCAACGCACTCTTGAAAGAGTGAGGACTAACCCGTCGATGCACAATTCCAGTCTTCTCAAGTCTGCCCTGCTTTGCCGTAAGCTGAAATTTGAAAGAGTTTCGAGGAACGGGCAATGAACGAGACTCATGATCCGAAGGACAGTCACGTGGCATCACGTAGCACTTGCCACGATTTACCGAGGAGATCGTGCCAACGGCCACGGCTACCCAGTCAAGCTATGTCAAGCTGTGCCAAGGAGAAGCTGTGACCCAGTGCTTAAACCGCCGGCTGGACTGGCTTCTCCTTCACAGTGCCTGAGCTCCATGTGAGGCAAACAGGATGTCCATACACATGTTCCCACAACTTGGTCCCCACATCTCAACTTGGTACGGGATCTCAACATGACCAGTCTTTGTCTTTGTCCAATGGAACCCAACAAATCCCAATATCTAAACATGCCGAAGCGTAAACACTATTTCCAAACCAAAAGGCTCAAAGATTCAAAGGTACATGTACCACAATAATCATCACCGCATTTGCATACATTGTATGATCCACCACTTGAAAGGAACAGCCATAAAAAGACTGACCAAAACGATTCAAAACGTGGTGTTGGATGGCTTAAGATTCAAATGTCCAAAATGATGTTGCACCGCAAGCTATGCAAGCTCTAAGGTCTGCCAAAAATGACAAGCAAAGTATGGAAACGTTTCAATGATTGAGAGACATCGAAACTCTTCATGAAACTCAGAGATTCGCTCTGTTGAGTTGAAGTCTCAAAAGTTTCAATCCCCAAGTATCCCCAAAGCGGGAAATCGCTAAAATTTGCAACCCCTAATTCGGAAACCTCAACCCCCAAGAAAAGGCAAAAGAAACACATAAAAATCAAAGAAAGGAAACCTCGAAAACCCAATACCCCATAGACCTAAACCCGAAAATCTAAAAGCTGTTAAAACCTAAAATCCAGAAAACCTAAACCGGAAAATCTCAAAGTGATCGGTCATTCCTTCTCACAGCCCGCCAATCACAAGGACATCTGGCAATTCTCTTGATCAAACTGTGAGACTGGCTAGAAGCTTTCTGCGGTGCCCGCATTGTCCTTAGTATAAGCCAACCGCAGCAACTCTGAGTCATCATACAAGAAAAGAACACATGCATGTATACATATATACATATACTATGCGCACATACACACATAAATATACATACATATCCGTAGATGATGCAAACTGCCCAAGGAAAGGACTGCCTGTTCACCGCAAATTTGAAGTCCAAGGGAGCTCGCCACGTCCTGTCAGGTCATGTCTCTCCCACAAAAAAAGTAAGAAGAGAAGAGGAAAGAGAAAAGTATACAGAGTATAGAGAGAGAAAGTATAAAGAGTAGAGAGAGAAAGAGAGAGTATAAAGAGTATAGAGAGAGAGTATAGAGAGTATAAAGGAGAGAAGACAGAGAAGAGTATGGAGGAGAGAAAAGAGTGTACAGGACAGAAGGAAAGGTAGAGAAGAGTAGAGATGGAAGGGTGTAGAAAAGAACATAGAAACAGAGGAATCTATCTTATCCTTTTTATTTTTCTCTCTCTCTCTCTCTCTGACTCTTCGTTGTCACTATTTTTAGAGAATGAGAGCCGCTTTGAGGAATTTCATCTGCGTCATGGACAAACCAATTCCAACAGTCTACAGTTGTAGCCATGTGACGTGGCTCCCGACGCTTTACCAATCAGAGTTCAAAAAATTGTTTCTTTCTGTCCCTGGAATTGGCTGGCAAAATTCATCTTTATATACAATATAGATTCTAAACATATATATCATATATATATATATCTATTATATGCATTATTTTTAAATCCAATTATTTCTCACTCAACTCTGTTGACAGGACTGCACCTCTTGCAGCAAGGTGGACAAGCACCACATTGCCAGACCTGCGCCAAGGGAAGGCATGGGAATCCTTGGGAGGTGCCAACGGAAACAAACAGTGGCTTGGAAAATTTGGAAAAGGAATTCTGTTCATTCAAAGTTCATTCTGTTCCCTTTCAGCTGCTGCGCACACCATGGCTCTGCATCAGGCTTTTCTCATGGGCTCTGCAAGACATCGCTCAAGCAGCTCTCAGCGCTTGCGCAGGAAGAGGGCATCGATCAGTTCCTAGCGGGTCCCTTTCCACAAAAGAGCTAAAGAAGTCCCAAGCTCAGAAGTTTTTGACAAAAGTTCTAAACCTTTGAAAAAGAACAGGAATTTTAGTATGTTCCAATATGTTTCAAAATGTTTCAATATGTTTCAATGCGAGTCCTTTGGGTCATGGTCTGGAACTTGTGGCACAGCGAAATCTGACCAGAAATCAGGGCCTTAGGGTGGTGCTCATGTCTCTTGCATTCTCTTGCTATGTTGTCCAGCAGTAGCCCGCAGCAGCAAGTGAGCTCGATGCTGTATGGGCATGACTCGTCTGGTGAAGATCCGCAGTTCATGCCACAGGAGCACTTAGGAATCTCGGCTTCCTCTTTCTCCTTCGACACCGTAGAGGAGAGATATCAGTGACGGTGGTAAGAGGGACAAAGACTTGCTTGGAAATCTACTGTTGCAAAAACTGATTTTGACTATCAGTGAACTGTGGTCTTTTTAATGGCTCTAGACAACGATTAAAACAACTGATGGCCAATTACAGTAATCACGGCTGTAAGCCACTATCCTTCTGTCATGAGTGGTTGGTTGCACCTATGATGATACTTGCATTTCATCATGATAATAATCACCAGTACTCTCTGAGTAGTGCATGGGTTCTCATTTATTAGTCATCACGACTGTTGTTTCTACCGATCATGTCCTGATACTCACTGCTGTTATCATGTGTTGAGTATCGTTGCTATTGTTAGTACTTTACTGATTCTAATTGTTTTTATTATTTGTCAATCCGCATCGCCATTGTCCCTGTGAATAATTTACATCTAGTTACTGATAATTACCGTTATGAGTAAAGACCTGTTGACAATTGATAATTACTGTGATCATATACATTGAATTGATTGCCGTTATTACATGTTATTACTAATCATATACCAACAATTACTCTGTTGACATTGCAATTGACTCGACTCATTGGTCAATTAATCAAGACTCGACTCCAATCAACTCATCAGTCCTGCATTGCTGAAGAGCACAAAGCTCCCAGCATGAAGGCAATCACAGATTTCGCCGCCTCGCCGTGACAAACAACTGCGACACGGGCATTTCCAATGCCAACAATGGTTGATTCGGTTGATGGTTCATGGCTAATATTGGTGAACAATGGCAAATTTGGGTCATTTTTAATGGCTCTTTCATGGTTTGTAGTGGTAAGTCAATGTTGCATCGTCTATGTTCATGGTTGATATTGATTGTAGTTCATCAACAGTCAATGAATGATTGATGAATGGGTGTTGATGGTTAAAAATGGGGGTTGCATCCCAGGTTGCTGGTGACCCCACAAATGGATAGCTGCTTGATACGCTTAGTTGCTTAATGAATGGTTGATACTCATGCAAAGATGGTTGTTTTGACGCCAACAAGCGCCCTAACAAAAAGTCAAACTGCAACAAGATATGCTGTTTGACAAAGCACACCTATCTTGGAGCTCTCAGTGGCAGCTCTGCATCTAAGCGGCTGCATTCAAGAGGAAGCAGTTGCTGTCGATCGACTTGCCAAGCGCAAGATAGAATGCAATAAGCACCTGACAGCAATGCTGATTTTGCAGCAACTACTGGTACTTTGATCTTGAGCATCTCGTGGCGGATTCAAAACAGTTTCTGCTTGCAACGGAGTTGCTACGGCTGCAAGGATGCTCAAGACACGGCGGTCATACAGAGCAAACAGAGCTTGTTCCTTGGCTGAAGGAGCTGCTATAAGATCATGCATCTGTAAAATCATATACTCAATAAAATCCTCAATCTTTCTCAATCTCCTCAATTCATCTCACTTCTCCTTGAGTTTCTCCCTGTATCTCCCCATGATTTCATCCAAGCGGGAGATCCTACTCCCTGTTGCAGCCTCCCAACAGGTGCAGCCTAGATCTGTATCTCAACATGCTGATGCACATCCGAGTAGCGGATGCAGAAAGACCTTTGAAGCAGACCGAATCGTCATCGATCTTCTTGGCCTTCGATACCCTGGCGGATTTCAAAACATGGGTGGCTCATGGTGGCTCGATTCTGCATGCAAAATGTCGGGCACAACATGTGACTTCTCACAACGCTGAAGTCAATTCAGAGAAAAGTGTGCATCTGAAATCATCTGAATGGATCTTCTTGGATACTTTGAAAAGCTTGCAGTTCAAGGTGAAATTCGAAAAGTTGGAACATGATTGGATGTGCCTTAGGAATCCCTGCAGTGTCCAAAGCTGGATAGCACCACAGGTGAGAGTGGGAACAAGGAGGCAGCGCCTCAAATACAAGGCTTTGAAAGAATTAGAAAAGGAATATTGAAACATGTTTGCATTTTCTGGACGAACTTTCTTCGCGAAGAGCAGTGCAGTCAGGGAAGAAGGCAGAGATGAAGTTTCAGCAACTTAAAGTTGGTATATGTCTCTATCTTGTGCCGAGATACGGCAGAAGCTCCAGCTGGAGCAAAACAGCAGCGCAGGTGATGGCAAAGAGCTTTGTCATCTCAATACCTCGGAGACGACACAGCGGCGATGCCACACTGCCGCGGCATTCAACACAGCCGAGATGCTCAGGGTCATCGTGCGTGCACGACAGGTTACGGCAGGCTACGACGGGCTAGTAGAAATGGGGGTTTCTTGTGAGTTTTGAAGCACTCAAAGCCAACGGCTACAAATGCAAAGATTGCAAAGTGGCCCATGCTTCTGTGCAAAGCTACGGAATACTACAGAATGCGACCAAAAAATGCTGACCTATAAAGGTTCCCATTACACTGAAAGCACAAAGGAGAATTCCTGGGCCTCGGTATTTCCGTGGCATTCTCGCACCTGACAGTGGTCTTTCAACGAGGGACAAGGACAAAACCCCAAGGAAAAGAGGAAAATAAAGGAAAGAGGACAGAGAATTGGGGCAAAAAAGGAAAGACTATGAGGAAGAAGGAAAATCATTGAGAAAAGAAAAGGAAAAAGAAAGGGAACTTAGCAACGCTTAGAGAGACCGCCACGCTAGGGTGGAAAAAAATCAACACACCTTGATAAGATACGAATGTAGTGTGGTTTCTGATAGACAATCATTATCAAACATTACTCACTCTTCTATCAAAGTGTACTGCGGGTCAGTAGGGACACGAGGTGGGAGAGCCAATAAGGTCTGGATGAAATCGGTTCGTTTTGGACTGGAACGGAACCACAACCGAGTTTTGAATCCTGGCTTCAGGCTCCAGGGCTGAAGAGACATTTCTGGAGCCCAAGCTTCGGGAAAGTAATTGAAAACGACCGAGGCCAAAAGTTTATAGAAGTACTAAGCTGTCTACCTGCTTGTATGATAAAAACTTTTCTTTCTGTCTTTGCTGGAGGCAAACTCTGCGATCAAAGGTTTAGGTCAGCACGAGAGCTGGTGTCACTTCCAAAAAGGTCACTGTGTCAGTCATAAAGAGATATCACATTTTCCTAGAAAGTGAATCAAAGATAATCAAAGAACATAAAGAGAGGAACCACACCAGTCTGCAAAGGACAATGCCAGGACCAAAATGAGGCCTGGTGATTGGCTTAGTGGAACCTCGAGTCTACGACTTCGAGACAAAGCAACCCCCAAGCCAAAGTGCACGACCCCAAAGCGAATGCAGCTGAGTTTGGAAAGCGGAGTCTTAGGTCAAGTCATGCAATCTAAGAAAGACTCATGTTTTCATTTCATTTCATTTCTATACATTTCTTCATTTTCTCTCATTTCATTCTCGTTGTCACGTTTCGTCTAAGATTCCTCGTAGGGCTCGAAGTAGTCGTGGCAGTGGCCGTCCACGTTTGACGTGTACACGAAGAAGGTACCCTGACATGCAGAAATCAAGTTCTAAGCACTGAAATACTTAATCATGCATTAAGCATGTATTAATCATGCATTAATCATGTATTAATCATGCATTAATCAATCGTAATCATGTCCGCGCTCTGTGAAAAACACCTCTGTGCAGCCAGTGACAGCCACCAAACTGCAAAGCACTGAGTGCTGCACAGCATTTCCCTCAACCTGTCAATGTCAGAGATCTGGACTTGTGCATTTGGAACTGCAAAATTTCAAGATTGCGACATGACAATTTCTACGACTGAATAATCTATGCCTTGTATGGCTCTGGTTGTCTCTGCGCACCTCAGCAGAAGTTGTTGTGAACTCGTACTTTCTCTATCTTTCTCTCCATTTCTTTCCGTATTCTGTCTATTTCTCTCTATTGTTCACGTAGAGATTGGTCTTCAGCTACAAAATTGCTTGCAATTTCTGAGCCAATGACTTGGAATGGCGGCCATTTCCTGTGAACCCAAGCACTGCTACTGCTGAACTTCGTCTCATGAAGTGTTTTTCATAGTTTCCAGTTCTCGGGAAACCAAGAAACCCTAATAAAACCAACATCAACAAAACCTTTGGGAAGAAATTTCTTTCCCAACTCTTCACAACTCTTCCTCCAGAAAGTCGGGGGGAAACGGAACTTGGGTGCGCCATTCTGTGCCTCTGCTAAGGCGGCACTCATCAGTTGCGACAAGCGTGTGCTTGAGCGGGCGTCCCGCCAACCTCTGATGATGTTGTAGCCCTGCCAGTGACAGCGTCGTCCGAGCTGCCAGAACTCTGCAAATCTTTGGCCTCATGCGGTTGTGTTTCTCGGTAGTCGTTGAAACCTCAGACAAAAGATTCAAACTCGTTTCTTTTTAGAGATCAATTGAGATCATGTGTTTTGACACAAATTGGAAACATGAACGTCAAAAAGACTAGTTTAAAATCTGATGTATCTTCTTACTTGACTTGTTCTCTCCAAGCCGCAGGATCCCCAGAATCCGTAGAAGATCTCCGGATCATGTGCCATCCATTCAGGCCTCAAAAGGAAGGCCAAAGGAAGGCCAAAGGAAGACAAACGGCACTGCATCGCCGCTCGCCCTCGCGATCGCTCGCCTGCATATGTCGTCATAGTTCAATCCGAGGTCCTGGACATGGCACGACATGGCCAGCTGTCATCTGTCAGCCATGAACCCCGAGCTGTCACATGTCCTGATAGGCCTTCACGTTGGCAATCTCCTGACAAAGAGTTATTAGATGTCAGTCATTGACATCTAATTCTTATCTATTTTCATTTAAGATATAATTTCATTCTAATTTCTTCCTATCTCTTTTTTCACTTCAAGATAGACACTCAATGCTTCGATCCTCGTACGTTGGGAGTCCAGAATCAGCTGAAAAACCGGCACCCGTGCAAAGCAGGAGAACCTCGGCAGTGTTTCAAGCACTGCTTGGCATGTGCTTTGAAACAGTCGACTTCAGATAACACAACGATCAGACCGAATCACACCTTAATTCTACGTTTCGCTTAGTTCAAAGCATCAGCTCGCTTTATTGCATCCGCAATTTCTTTGCAACAAGCCTGGTGAGAGAAGACTCCAGTTGCTTCAACATTTGCTCCACTGGCAAAAAGGTGAGGAAGAGGACAAACAGACGCGAGGAAAGAAAGGCAAGAGGATGGCGAGAGGAAGGCAAGAGGAAGGCAAGAGGAAGGCAAGAGGAAGGGAAGTAGAGGAAAGAAGTTGACCAAGAGGAAAGAGGATGGGGAAAGCTGATAAGCATAAACATGTAAATAAAGATTAAATAGAGATAAGTTTGGGGAATGTTTCAGGAAAGACGAGGTGGTGAGGAAAGAGAGGACCGTGACGGCTCCTCGATGTCATCTGTCAGAGTGCGAAGCTCCTGGGAGCGGAGCAGCTGGCGGATGCGGCACAGGGCCCTCTGCAGCTCCTCCTTTGACGGCTTCGATGCTGCAATGCCCATGGGCACGAGGCGGGCCCCTCGACCCCCTCGACTTTTCCATGAAAAAACAAGCAGAAACAGAGATGCAGAGCCAACTCCGTGAATGAACTCCGTGAATGAACCATGTACATCGGTTTTCTCTGTGTGTTTTCCGTGTTGCTGTGAGAGAGTGCTTGGCCATGGTCTTCGCTGTTAACTTCCCCTATCTTCCCCTTCTTTTTGCACGGCCATGGTTCTGAGGTTCTGATCCTACGCATTGAGTTGAGTCAGACGTGACGCTTGTTGCGTGGACTGCAGGGTGGGGCTCCTTCATACGGATTGCATGTCAATTGTCTGTCAATGATGACATTGTGCAATAAAAGCTGCAAAGAAGTCATCCCATGGGCAAACTATACAGAGGTGAGAACACCTGAGATGAGAGATGAAGACTGTATACTGGTAGAAAGGTGGAGGATATGTATTGAACTCCCATCAAGACTGCGCAAACGAAAACAGCTTACGACTCTCAGCTGTTTGGAGTACTTTTTGCAACTAAGCATTAAACGCATTGGAGCATTGCCCGGGGCACCTTAAGCGCCTTCGAGCACCCAAAGCTGGCAGCAGCGCCGAGCTACGGTATACAAGAAATCCTTTTGATGAAAAGACACGAGTTTAGAGAAGAAGCAAAGAACACGCAGTCAAGTAGATCTCAAAGAAATGGATAAACTATATATGAATATTACAAAAAAAAACAAATAGTATTAGAATATATCAACATAATTCAACATATGTATTTTTTTCAAAAGGTCAACCGGAAAGCGAAAGAATGATCCACTGCAGTCGTGAAATCTCCATCCCGGAGAGCGCTGCTGCACAGCTCAAGCTACGGAGAACGCTCAACACCAGGTGTTCACGCTAAGTCCATCCTCATCGACGTGACACGAACGATCAGGTCATGTCCTAAGGATATCTCAGGATCTAAGGATCATATCACCCACTACTCCAAGATCACCAGGTGTTGAAGAATTGCGAATCGAAAACTTCCAAAACGCAGCACAAACTTTCACTGCCCTGTTCCGTGGCAAATGGCAGGAGTTTGTGACCTGCCTAAAGATCCTTCACTGCACCCGGGCTTCGTTGGTCACTGTGACGCATTGCCAGGATCAACGGAGAAACGAAATTACGAAGGCCGTTCCTTGTCTTTGTTTTTTATTCAAGAGTGAAGAATTCAATTTGTGAGATGACAAGAATCCTTTTGATTTGGCCTCCATTGGTGCGGAAAAATGCTAATTGAATGCATTTGCATGCTATCCGCAGATTTGGCTCAGCATTCACTTGCAAACCTCCTCAGCCTGTGTTCAGAAACTCCGCATCACCGAATATTTGAGCCTTTGAAGTTATACACTGCGTTACACTGCTACTGTTTTTCAAACAACAACACTACAGTGATCCTGTTGCAGAGCACCTGCAAGTCATCTTTGCGCACTTGGCGTCCTTAGTCAACTGTGAAGCTGTGGCAGTTTGAGGATTTTTTGACAGCGAAACGGAAGAACAAGGCTACGAAGAAAAGCTGCGAGTTGAAACTGTCTGCTTTTGAGAGAGATGTTTTGAGGGTTTGTTGTCAAAACATTTGCCAGTGTTTGCTATCACTGGTGCACATCAGATTCCTTGAAACCTTGGGAAGACCTGGTAAAACATTGGTACAGTACTGGCAGTACCAAAGTACTGAGAAAACATTCGAGAAAACATTGCTACCACTAATGTTTCAGTACTCGATTGTACCTTGCTTTTGCAGTACTTGGCTCCTTACTTCAAATTGTCCGCCTGCTGAGCCTTTGCTTCAGCCTTTTGACGTGCAGCATGGGCCTGCTCCACGAGCTTCTGCTGGGCAGCCTGCAAAGTTCAGATGTTGGCGATGCTTAATTCACTTAATTAATATATAGTGTAATATTATTTATAGTTTATAGTGTATACTTTATATATCTGAATATTAAGTATACTCAACTTAATTATATATGTACAATGAGTTATATTCAACTTCTGTTGGTATGTTCGGTGTTGAAATTCGAAGAGGGCCTTGCAACACTCAACTGACTCAACTTGGCAACCAGACTCGACGACCCATGCCAGTTAGGGAAAGGCGACACCTCGTGGATTCCCTCTATACCGCTTTACAATTTTGGTGGCACCCCAAGAATTGGGAAACCCTCCACCACCAGGTCCTCCCTTTCATGAAAAATCTTCAAGGATCTGTTTTGTCCATTTGATAAGGAAACTGCAATCAGCATGCAACACTCTTTGTGCCGACCTAAACTCAAACACCTCACAAAGAACCCACTGAAACAAAAAGACCAGGAGATTCCAGAGAGGAGGACTAAAAAAAGGATACAAATCACATGAGCTGATGTTCAAAGGGGCTGACACAAAGCGTGGACGATCGAAGAGACAAATTTCCATCTTTGACGAAAAATGTTTAGAGTCTAAATGGGGCAAACACCGAAGTGAGCAGAGGTCAAAAATCACTGAAGAAATGTTTCGAAAGCTGGTCACAGAAACATTGGGAGGCAACTCAAAGAGACCTCCCGAAACCCAATCCGGACATGAAGGGCAGACCGCAGACCCATCCTACAAGCGACCATTGGAACATCAGTTTTCACAAAAATTAGGGTCGTGTAGAAGAGGAAGTGCTGAGATACCAGTTAAATAATAGTTTGCCTTTTGAAAAATCCATATGTTTTGAGATGTTTGGTGGGTTTGGGCCTCCCCTACGTTGGCATATGCAACTCTAGGGCCTGCCATCCCCACTAGCCATTCAGAAAACAATGCGGAGAAGAATCCCGTGTTACGAATGAAAAATGACAAAACACAGCTTATCATCAAGCGGCTAGTCGAGCATTACTCAACTAGGCGAATCAGTGGTCAGTAAATGCACGTCCAACAGTAGCAAAGCCTTCATCTTCTTCGGAGCAACAAATAGACATGTTCGATTTAAACTTAAAACCAACTAGGCCAGCCACCTTAGCCACTGAGAAAACTGCCACGTTCTGGGGTTATTTTAGTGGAGTTCTGCGGTGTCTTGGTGGTTTTGGTGCAGTTTTGGTCCTGTTGTTTTGCTGGTGCTCGTGATGGTGCTGGTGCTGGTGCTGGTGGTGGTTTTGGAACGATTCTGAACCATGATGTGTTCAGGTATTTTCCATTGATCAACCAACTATTGACCCTCATTGAGCATCATCAATCATTGCTTAAGTAATTCATCGACCTCAAACTAAAGTAAACATTGCTACATTGCTATAGTTATGATGGTACTAACGGTGGGAGCATGTCTAATCAAACATCATTCACACCATTCATTATGAAGATCTATGAACTATCCTTCGGAAACATTATGAAGAATCCGTTTATCTCATCTTATCTCATCTTATCTCATCTTATCTCATCTTATCTCATCTTATTGCTCTCCTTTGTCAAAGAATTCCGAGGTCTCACCACGGTTGTGAGGCCTTAGCTTCCTCCACAGCTTGTTTGGCCGCAGCTGCTTTCGATGCAAGATCCTGGGCCTGCTTCTTGGTCAACTCCCTGGCGAGCACAAGGCGTTCTCTCGTTGAACGTACGTTCTACATGAAACAACTCAAATGCATTGATTTCATATGAAAATTGCGTCAAGTTGAAATAAATCATTAAACAAATGCCTCAATTTGGAATGCATGATTTCATTCTGATTTTCTTTCTGATTTTCTTTCCTCGAAACGTCTGGAATTTCCGCTGCGCCTCATCTCCGTGAGGGCCTCGTGCTCGGCCATCTTCGCTTCCTCGGCCACTTTTCGAGCCGCCAAGGCCTCCTCCAAGGCTCGTGCCTTGGCAGCCTGAAGGAACGCAGGGAGAAATGACGAAAGGAACGAAGTGAAAAAGCTGAAGCAGCTGCTAAGCAGCTGAAGTCTAAGGAAAGTGAAGGAAAGTGAAGGAAATGAGGAAAGTTGAAAGCAAGTTGAAAGAAGTTAAAACAGCAAATGTGTGAGTACAGTGGTAAAACAGTGAAAAGAACATTGTGAAGTTGTGAAGACGAAAAGTGAAAAGATGTGCACAGAACGCTGAGTGAAAACGTTGTGGGAGCCGTGCACAGGACGCGCCTCGGCACTCTCCATGGCCTGCTTTGCCTGTTGGGCTTTGGAAGACTGGTCAGCCACTTTGGCGTTCGCAGCCGCGATGGCCTAAGAGGAAACCCAAGGCAGCTGACTCACAAACCATGAAGCTCAATAAGCTTGACAAAGGAACTCAATAAACAAATAAACAACTGCAACGATAAATTAAGCAGAGTCGGAGTGCCTCATCAGCTTCTTGAATTGCCTTTTTTGAAGCCTCTTCAGCAGCTTTCCTGAGATGAAAACAGAGGTTGATAAAGTAGTAAGGTTTTCTTAGAAGTCCCCCAGTTTGTTCATCTTTATCTTGCTTCAAAGCTTCTTTGTTGCTGCTGCATCGGTCAAGGCGGCTTGCTTCTCTGTCTGTGCAGCCGCTGCTTCTTTTCGGGCGCTCTGTGCATCTGCGCTTTGTTTTGCAGCCTTGATCAACTCACCGGAAGACCAAGTGGTTTTGAATCAATTCTAATCCAAAAGTAAAGACAACAAACAAATGGGTAAAGATTTCATTAGCAATGACTATAATAATATATAGCATTATAATCTCCGTGCCTCTTCTTCTGCTGCCTTCTTGATGGCTTCGGCCTTTGCAATCGCTGCCTTCTTGTCTTCCTGGTCGGTGGAATGCAGCTGGTTTTTAACTCAATCAGGATCAGCCATTGCTAATCATATATGTGCAATAACTAATGCAATGATTATGTATGTATACGTCTATGTCCATCAACCTTTACTATCATTATCATTACGTAAGCATTTCTTCTTTGGATTCAAAGTCCAGAGAAATTTACAAAGCATCAGAAAGTCACAGAAATTACAAGTAGAAACAGTAGGATACTGCAAATAAAAAATAGGACGCACAAACGAACACAAATCGAGTACCATTGACAATTGAACACTTTCTGACACACAAAACTGAATAGCAATTATCATAATTCGATTATGATAGGCTTTCGGTTGGGTTTAGATTTCAAAGTATGAAACTGGACATGACATTGGCTTAGAAACAAATACTGCGACGACCGCCACATCGGGCTGCAGCTTCTGCCATACCCAGCAACAGGACGAAAATGATAGAGACCCAACAAGAGTCAGTTCTTTTTAACTGCTTTCGCTAAGACGTGTTTGGAATTCCTCTGGTGCATATGCAACTTGATGATTTTTGTTGTACTAATGCCCTAAAACTTCTGGATTAACGAAATACCCACGGACCAAAACGCAGCAAGAACTAGTGCGGAAAATTGCAAAAAATCAAAAGCGGTACTTTAGAACCAGAAACCATAGAAAACTTATTTGACAGTCAAAAATACATCGCAGTTACTGGATACATCACCAGTGAGTGACGTGGGCACCTCCGCCTTCTTCTTGGTCTCTTCGGCTTCGGTCAGGGCTTTTTGCCGCTCCGCCTGGGCCTCCAAGTTGCAAGGAAACAGGAGCAAAAAGGCGTGCCTCCACATGTGTTCCTGTACTAGAAAACACATCATACTATATCATAATTTCTATTATTTATACACATTATACATTCATATATCGGTCTGTCTTTATCTATACATTCGGATGAAAAATGATGAACACATGTGAATCCATCGCATTGCATCGCCACTTTGTGTTCTCCAAAATCTCCCCAGAGAGGTGCCTTCTCAGCTTGGGCTTGAGCTTGAGCAGCCTTTTCTGCCTCACTCTTCACCTGGCATCTACTGTAGCATGTTACATCGTGTTACCTTCCTACCTTCCATAACCTTCCATAGCCTTCCCACCTTGGCATCAGCAGCTTGTCGGGCGGCTTCAGCTTCCTGTCAAAGTGAGAGGAAGGGAGAAGAGAAGCGATTGCGGAAGAAGAGAGAGGAGTAAAAGAAAGAAAGAAAGAAAGAAAGAAAGAAAGAAAGAAAGAAAGAAAGAAAGAAAGTGCAGAGAAGAGAGAGTATAGAAGATAGAAGACAGAAGGTTTAGAGCGCACACACAGAAAGTAGAGAAGTAGAGAAGCAGAGAAATCAAGGGAAAAGAGAAGCTGAGCTAAGCTGGAGGACGCTGCTTCGTTCAGAGATGGAGAGAAGGCAAGGCACAAAAGGCACTTCCCGTGCTGCGTCGCTGGCCTTTACCAAGCGCTTCTTTTCCTCCGAGGCTTCCTGCAAACTTCGAATGAGGTAAAACACACGAGAGAATTTAAAGAGAAAAACACAATTCAAATTTCATTTATTTTCTAAATCAGATTTGAATTCAATTTTTGATTCGGAGTTCATTGCGAGAGAGAGACATCGAAGGCATTGACAAAACCAGTTGCATTCGCGGCGAGACTCCTGCTTGGCTTTTTCTGCCGCCTTCATGGCATACTTGGTCTCCGCCTTGGCCTGGACCACCTGAGTTCTTGTCGAGAAAACAAGGACAAAACAGGACAAAAAAACAGCATTCCAATATATATATATATATTCTAATCCATTGAGATAGATTGAGATTCTCTTGAGTTCGCTGAATCTCTTGAGTTACTTGAGATGAAACATGATTCAACCGTTGGAATCCATTCTCTAGGATCAAGTCTTAGAGTTGAAACGTGGAAAAGTGTAGCCAGCTGTCACAGGTCTCCCGACCTTTTCAGTGGTTTCCCAAATCTTTTGCTCATCGAGGCGGAATTTCTTCTCTGCTTTTGCTTGGAATTCCTTCCTTAGCAAAACGAAACAGAGCTTCTCAAAATGCACAAACTCAGAGAAGGTGAAGGTGTGGGAATAGTACATATGAGTAACTCATATGATTCATTCTGTGTCATGCTACACAACTTCAAGGACTGTTTGCATTGCAAGATGCGACTTCTGCTTAATCAAAGTCTTCTCTTTGTTGCTGTCCTGCCAGAGATTTCAAAGCACGATTTGCCTTTTCTCAAAGATTTTCTGCTCAAGCCTCCAAATCCGAAGAGAGCTTTCCGATGTGCTTGTCTTTGCCTTAGCTGCAACTATGCCACATCTGTTCTTCGTTCTACACCTGCTCTACATTGATGCCAAGTCTTGTATCATCTTCTCATATCTTCTCGTCTTCCTCCAATCTTCCTTTAATTTTCCTTTGATCTTCCTCTCGTCTTCCTCCAATCGTCCTTTAATCTTCTTCTCGTCTTCCTCTAATTTTCCTATAAGCTTCCTCTGTCCTTTCCTTGTTTCATTTCTTTGTTACTTCGTCACTGCATCTGAGGTCGGGCGCTTTGAAGACTGACTTCGAGTTCCTGCAGCTCTTGGGCCAACTTGTCGTTCTCAGAGGTCGACAACTCAAGCTGCTTCGAGAGCTTCTTTTCCTCAGCGAACTTTCCCCAAGCTCTCCCTTAACGCTCTCCTTAAAGGATTTCCCTTAAAGCTTCCCCTAAAAGTCCAACAGTTTCTTAAGGTATTTTCATGTATTTTCAGTGCTTTCATGTGTTTTCATGTGCTTTCTCTTCATTCTCTTCCCATCTCTTCCCCCTTAACAAGAAGGCAGCTGAATTGCATGCATGACTCGTTCTCGGCAACAATTTCCAGCTGGCCTGAAGTCCATTGAAAGGGCAGGTAATCAATCACTATGGATCACACATCGCTCTCGATTGCAGGTTGTCTCACAATACTCGTCCGAATGTTCACAGGTCGCACAAGTCATCGCACAGGTCGCTGTGTCTCGTCTCAGCTTCTGAGGTGGGAGACTGATGCGCTCCAGGAGTTGCTTGTTCTCTGCCTCGAGCTTCGTCATGCCTTGCTCCAGGTCCTGGAGCTCTCGGAGGCGGACCCTGTACCCTTTCCTCCCCTCCCTTGGACAGACTCAACCCCGTCTGACCCCCGTTCCCTCCCTCCATCCACCTACCATCCCCTCGCCTTGCTTTTCGAGGCAAATTTCTCCATCATCGCCTTATAATTTTCTTCACGTCCTGGAGACTTCTTGAACATCTCAAAATGTGAGAGTTCACATTACTTCAAATATCTTCAAACTTACTTTCAAATCATCTTTCACAATTCAGTAAATGTAGTTGAAAGGAAACCGAGCGCCTTTCGCCTCTTCCGCCACTTCCCGGAGAACTTCTGTCTCCATCTTGAGGCGAGCACCTCATGCTGTGAACATCTTCGAGTGAGGCAAGCACCGCTGCTCTCGAAGCGCCTTCCTCCATGACTTCCTTCAGCTTCTTTGTCAAAACCTCACCACGAAGAAAACAACTATCTCTGGATCACAAAAAGATGCCACATTCGGATGTTGTCCAGTGCAAAAAAACATGTAGGGCACAACAAAGAAACAGCATAGGGTGACTAAGAACAAACAGCTGAAGAAATGCCGCAGCTGTTGGGCAATGCGCTTCAACAACCAAAAAAGCATGGGTAGAAAACTTTTGGAATCCTAAGGATTCTGTTCATCGAAGTCCTAAGGAGGTCATAACTCGAACTTCTCTCTGTTCATCCTCTGTGCATCTCTGCTGTCTCTGCTGCCCTGCCTCTTGGTTTGCTTTGGAGTCTGCCAGCTTTTGATCCAAGTCTTTGACCTGCGCACCGACTTGAAATCGACTGAAGACGACGAGATCGGACTTCGCTTCGCACCGCACCTGATCTTTCAGTGTTGCGTTCTCCTTGCGAGATTCTTTCAGATCAGACAACACCTGAGAGCGATGCAAAGATCTGCACTGCCACTTTTCCACAAGGTATCTAAGGAAGCAAAACATATTTAAGGAAACTCTTCTTCTCTTATTTGAGGTATCTAAGCACATTTTCACATATCTAAGACTTCTGGCCTGACCGGTCTCCTTTCTGGACGAAGTCAACCTCAAAGAATCACTCTTCAAAACACCTATGCCACTCTCTCCTGTGCAAGCTGCAAACATCGAGAAATAACATATGTATCATAATTAAAATACTAAGTCACCAAGTAAGGAATTTAGTACAATACTAAGTAAGGAAATTCTGAAATTTGGAAAATGTGTTTTCGTCTCAGGACATTTAGAGCCACCAAGGGTGTAACGCTTCCTCCACTCCGGCAAGTTCTGTGCGAAGGGCAGTGTCCTCAACCAGGAACTTAGTCAATGAACTTCAATGAACCCGTCTCAAAACCAAGTTCCAAAGCTGAACATCTGCGAAAGTGTTTCTGACTTTTGAAGTAGCTGAAGCCATGATTTTGTGTGCTTTCTTGCTCCAAGTCCACTACGATGCCTGCAGACTCTATACTGTCCGCTGGTTTCACGCAAGGATAGGATTGTGATATTGCAAAATAATTAGAATTATTCTAAGGAAGATGTCTTGGGAAGTCATGGGGCATAGTCCTTCTTTCCCACAACTTCCCCCACTCCCTGGGTCCTTCTTGCTTGCAGCATCTCTCTCTGCCTGGCACAACTCTGTGTAGCACCAGAAACACTTTGCAGGCCCTTGGGAATTTAGCAACAAAGAAGAAAGATCTGATTTTTGTTGTAATTACGACATAAAGGAAAACATGATTTCATTGTTTTTTTCTGCTTGCTACTCTTTACATCGTTTGTATTCTCGCTTTTTTGTCTTTCTCGTCATTCTTCATTTGATTCTTTCTTCATTTCTCATCTTTCTTAATTCATTTGATTCTTTCTTGACTCCTTGGACTCCTCTTGGACTCCTGTTGGACTCCTCTTGGACTCCTCTTGGACTCCTTAGACTCGCTTCCTAGGCTCCTTCGCTGCCTGCATCTGTTTGTCCAACTCCCGGACCGTGATCGAAAGCTCTTCCTTCTTCTGCTCGAGCTTCGCCAGCTGCTCCTGCTTCTTCTTCGCTTCCTCTTCAGCTTCGAGCCTCTCCTTCTCGTTCAGATCACGTTCTTCCCTCAAAGACGAAAGAAAGGCAAGGAATAAAATGACGAAAGGCATCGAAAGGCAAGGCTCTTGTTCCTCATGCAAAATCTTGCTGCAAAATCTTTCTCTCAAAAAAGCTTCGAAGGCTCAACATTGGCTCAAAAAACCAAGCAGCTTGAGCATCTCTTCGAGCTTCTGCACATCGTTGCGCAAGTTGTCTCTGTCCACCTTCCCGCACTGAAACATCATCAGAAGAACAGACAAATGAGAAGAATCTATGGAGAAATTGTAAGACATCAAAAGACCTATGAAGACATACTCTGCTTGTGAAAAGTTTGAGATTGGAATCGGTCTCAGTGAAACACTAAAAACGCGGAGCGCTCAAAAAAACGCACCTTTCATAGAGACATGACACAAAAAACACACATCTTAAGAAAGGTATATCACTTTACATCTTAAGAGATTTCATCATGTTTTGCCTGCAGCTTTTCGTTGGAGATCTGCGACATCTCTAGCTGGTCGCTAACGCTGGTGTAGGTCTCCTTTGGACATCACTGATCTCGCAAAGACAGTCAATGTACACAATGTACATCGAACTCAACGACTCTATCTTTCTACATCTGTCTACTCATTGCTTTCCGTTGTTCATGAAGTTTATGTATTTGTATACATTGTCTACATCTGTCTACATCTGTCTACTCATTGTTTTGGATAAATCGATGAAAACGAAGCTGGCAGCTGGTCCTGAAGTGCCCCAATTCTTTCTCTGAGCTCCTCTCCCTGTCCTTGATGCCAAGAACATTGGGCACTACGAAATACATCAAAATACTGCAAAACTCAAATCTCCAAGTGCCCTGCGCACTTCTGCTGCAAGTTGTGCCTGGCCATGAACTTCTGCTCAAGAACATGATAACGAAGAGAATGAAACATGATGAAACCACTACGAAGAGTCAGTAAAAACAAGATTTCCAGGTTCTTTCTTTTCTCACATCTACAATGAACAATGCAGCGGGAATCACGGGCCTCCATCTTCTTCTGAATCTCCTCAGTCTGACGCTCCATTTCTTTCACAATCTTCTCTTGCCTTCCAACGCGTAACTTTCTTGCCAAATAGCTCAGACCCAACAGCAGAAAGAATGTATAGATTGTGCTTGACTTGCGAAACAAAAGTGCAACTTGTCCGTTCTTTATAGTCTACGAGTCTGCGATCCCCCCTGTCGACCCTGATAACGCCTGATCTTCTGTGCTTCTAACGCCTTCTCAAGTTCTGCCTGACAGTCTAAAGCACTCACAAAAAGAATCAAAAAGAGCTGGCATGCCTTAACAGGCACAAAAAGCATTCACAAAAAGAGCAATAGCAAGCTGCAGTGATCCCTGCGATGCCTCCCTGCTCCCGAAGAACTCGCGAATCCCTTTCAAGGCTGCTTCACCACCATCTTGACCTTAGCTGACAAATCTCCACTTATCCACCGGTCGGGAAGAGGATACCCGGACAATGCAATAGAAAATGAAACAAGAAACAAAAGAGAAAACATAGTTTTAAAGTCAGTTTAAATATCTGCTCATTTTTGCTTATAAAGTTTGTTTGAATATGTTCAAACGGTGTCTCCAATCAACACGCGGCTATTGGGAACGCCTCAGAGTTGCCACGATTTTCTTCGCAAATGATAACGTGAACATAGAGAGTAAACATAGAAAATCAACATAGAAAGTAAACATGGCTGTTTCTGAATGTTTCTTAGAGAACCTTCTTGCATGGCTTTCTGTTTGCCACCTATCCTTTCTGCTCATGGTCTGGATCCTGCTCTTGGTGTCTCTGCTGCGATCTTGGTATAGGCTGAGGTTGTGAAGCAGGCTGCGCTAAAAGGTGCCAACGTGTAAAGTTGTGAAGCACTTCATGTTAGCTTGATTTAGCTTGTATATTTTGTTGTATGTATATTTTGTGGTAAAGGCTTCTTTCTGTTAGCTTTGTCCGTTCATTCAGAACACACTGATTTCTTAGTGGATGGGAAGTTCAGAGAGGGCGCAGTGCGTCCCGGCAAAGAAAATAACAAACAGTGGTTGTTGCTGCTCTTGCTGTTATCGTTGTTTTTCGCTATTTTTTGTTTGTTTTTTATTCTGTGTGTGTGTGTCCGTGCATGTTCTGAGTTGTTTCATATTGTTGTATCTTGTTTGTTGCTTTTGTTGCTGCTCTCCTCATTTGTGTTGTTGTTCTGGCAGCTTGTTCTGGCTCTCGGTGTCTTGCATCTCCTGCTGATGCTGATCAAAATGCTGTCCTTTTTTGTCGTTGCTACCTGCCGCTGCTTTTCCTGTGCACTATCAGATGCTCTCTGGTGCTGTTGAAGTCACTATTTCTTGGCACTCTCAGTATTACGACGAAATACTCTGCTCTCGTTTTACAGGTCCCGGAGCCATTTCCTGAAGATAATCCAGCCGAAGACTAAAGTTAACTACGGAGAGTTTAGCCTTTCTCTCACGTGCTTGCTGGTGCTCTCTGCTTCATCCCTTCGTCGTTCTCATTTCTCACTTCATCTCACTTCTCTCCACCCCCATCTCTACCTCGCTTCTCTTGCCTTCACCTCATGTCCTCCTCTCCCATTTAACTTCGTTCTTTCCCTCTCACAATGCTTTTCGCACGACAACAAAGCTGCTGACCCTTAGAATATGTTGTTAGATTCTTAGATGTTCTTAGGACTATTTCGATGCATTGTATGCTTTCGCTTGTCCAGTTTCTGTGCCCCCGTGTGCCTACATGGCAAGTGTCAGCGCCAAGGCCGCTAAACTGTGGTGCAGACTGGCAATGTTGGCCACATGCCTTCATACAAGCGCAACAAAACTGAACAAATGTGGCCAAATGATGCAACCGGTTGCCCTTTTCTTTTCTTTGGAATGTTAGAGAAGTCAAGAGAAGTGAAGAGCGTTGGTTCTGGACAGGTTACCTTTGAAGCCAGTGGGCAAACATGGCAGAGCTACATACTCAGACGTTGTCCAGGCACATCGTCATCCTTAAGGGTCAATGAGTCTCACATGGGCGACACCGGGACTAAAAGAAACGATGTGACGCTGGAAATGTCAAGATCCGGACCTTTGTGGGCTTGGCCTTGGCCTGCAGCTTACTCCACTTGCAAGTCTCTTAGTCTCTTCTTAGTCTCTTCGTGAAAATGTGCGGAATGATTCTGCCACATTCTGCCTCTACTCACTCTAAGAGTTTTCATCGAAATGGTTGAGTAACATGGATGCCAACTCCATACTCTCGTGACTTTTGCGGTTATTGTTTGAACTAGTTCACTTAATTTCACTAACACTTTTTCATCTTTTGTCACAGCTTTGACACCTCCGCCTTCGTCTCCTCCTTCTTTTCCAACTTCTCGGCCTTCACCTTCACAATGTGCAAAGATGTAAACGGATGGATTCTCCCAAAAAGCAGCAGCCTCGGCTTTCTCCTCCTTCTTTTCTTCCTTCTTCTCCGATTTCTCCTTTGAAAGAAAAAGAAACATGATCGCATAGCACAATTCACACAAAGCATTGATATGCTCCAACTAAACAAACTCGCTGCAATGGACTGACTCATTACACAAATAACATTGAATAATTAACTGCAAAACAACTGCCATACCAGAAAAAACGCTATTCTCCTCCGGCTTCTTCTCCTCCGGTTTCTTCTCTTCCGGCTTCTTCTCCTCCGGTTTCTTCTCTTCCGGCTTCTTCTCTTCCGGTTTCTTTTGCTCCGGTTTCTTCTCTTCCGGCTTCTTCTCCTCCGGCTTCTTCTCTTCCGGCTTCTTCTCCTCTGGTTTCTTCTCTTCCGGCTTTTTCTCTTCCGGCTTTTTCTCTTCCGGCTTTTTCTCTTCCGGCTTCTTCTCCTCCGGCTTCTTCTCATCCGGTTTCTTTTCTTCCGGCTTCTTCTCTTCCGGCTTCTTCTCTTCCGGCTTCTTTTCCTCCGGCTTCTTTTCCTCAGGCTTCTTCTCCTCCGGTTTCTTCTCTTCCGGCTTCTTCTCTTCCGGCTTTTTCTCTTCCGGCTTCTTCTCCTCTGGCTTCTTCTCCTCTGGTTTCTTCTCTTCCGGCTTCTTTTCCTCCGGTTTTTTCTCCTCTGGTTTCTTCTCCTCCGGCTTCTTCTCTTCCGGCTTCTTCTCCTCTGGTTTCTTCTCTTCCGGCTTTTTCTCTTCCGGCTTTTTCTCTTCCGGCTTTTTCTCTTCCGGCTTCTTCTCCTCCGGCTTCTTCTCATCCGGTTTCTTTTCTTCCGGCTTCTTCTCCTCCGGCTTCTTCTCCTCTGGTTTCTTTTCCTCCGGCTTCTTCTCTTCCGGCTCTTTTTCTTCTGGCTTCTTTTCCTCCGGTTTCTTCTCCTCTTTCTTCTCCTGTCGGGCACAATAAACTCTTGGGCACGGACTCCCCAGCAGCAATGTCTCGCAGAGAAAAACATGGCTTCCGTATGTGACACACAAGGATTCTCCTCTGGCTTCTTCTCCTCCTTCTTGGCTACCTGTCTCAGAGGTCTTGCTTGAGCAGTTTTCAACTGCATTCGAAAGCACTAAACGTACTAAACTGCATCGTTGTGTCGTATACTGCTCGTTAATGTTGACTGTGGTTGATTTTGCAACCTCACCACATATTACCTCACAATTGTAGCATCAATACCTTGATATACTTGTCTGGGAGGAGTGGAATGTGTCAACGAAAAGCCAACAGGACAAAATGTTGCACTTCTTTGCTGGGAAAAAACTGCTGGCATCTGTTGACTCTCGAGGCTGCTGAATGACCTCTCCGTTTTGAGGCTTCGCTCCGTTCTTCCCATCAGAGGCCTCTGGCATTCAAAGTCTGTCTGGGTGATGCAGGTAGAGCTGATCTCTGAAGGCTATTGAAGCCTACTCTTCCCCCAAGACTCGCAGAAAACTCTGTAGATTCATGCGACAAGGGCTTTGCTCAAAGCTCGTCTTCAGAACTGCTTTAGATTCTAAATCTGCAAAACGGACGAGTTCTGAAAAACTTGAAGTGCTGAACCTTGCTTTCATTTTTCAGCTTGCTGTGATGTGCTGGAAAACTTGTAAAAGTGCCACAATGTCTGCAGTGGATCTGAACTCATGATCCCCAACTACAATCAACTCTAAGGCTACGAGGCTCCAAGAGTCGTGATGAAAACATATGAAAACGGAATTGGAAAACATGTTTTCCAATTTCTACTTTTCTAAGAGTCCAATATGAGTTCTAAGAAAGTCATTGGACTGTTGAACAAATTCTAGCATCTCTCGGAGACCTGAATTTAACAACTTTTTGATGAAAAAAATGTCAGCCAAAATCTGAGATGTAAACTTTGTCATTGTTGTTCATCTTCTTATCTGACGCCTCAAGTCAGGCACAACAGGCACAACAGCACTTAGAACGCAATCAGAATGAGTCAAAATCTGGGAAAATCATGAATTGAGACAGTTTTGGGGAACTAACGGGAAACTATCCGGGACAGGTCCTTGACATTTTGGGGTCTATCCTGCGCACGATCTCCACAAGTTATGCGCTCACTTCTACAAAGCAACTGTAGCCATCCGTAGCCAATGGAGATGGGTCGAGGTCAAGAAGTGCAAAAGCGGAAAGGAGACGAACGACATCAAAAGACCAAAGGCAAAGTGCAAAGGCAACAAAAACAGCTTTGGTTCATGGTTTCCTGGTCAAAGCTCAAGGGGAAGAACCATGACACGCACCCAAACAACATCAAACAACCGGACAAGAGATACACCTTTAGCATTCCTTTAGCATTTCTA
Organism: Symbiodinium kawagutii; assembly: GCA_009767595.1. Classification (NCBI taxonomy): domain Eukaryota; class Dinophyceae; order Suessiales; family Symbiodiniaceae; genus Symbiodinium; species Symbiodinium kawagutii. Next base: position 232,965 of record VSDK01006632.1, on the reverse strand, counting down.
GCATAGCACAATCAAGTTTAGAATCTAGGCCTTAGATCACCTGCAACTGTCGCCTGACAAGAGCCACTATCCCCAACAAATCTCAACAGTGCCTCCAAGTTGTCCTTCGGATGAATGCCAACCTGACACCGCTTGGTTTCAACATCTAGGAATTTCCCTAAGGACATGTAGAACATGAAGGTCACAGGTAAGAGTGGGCAAACAAAGCTAAAGACTTTGGATGCAACACCCGAGTCACAAAGGTTTAAGAGACAAATGCCACACGTCAAATAAGAGTTTCATTTCAGGTCGTGAAGCGTCAAGGGTGCCTCGTCAACTTCCTGCACCACCTTGGCCCGTGGCGGATCGGAGCCTCAGCATCGGTGCCCGCACTGCTCAGGACATTCCTGCTTCTATCTGCTTCCTGTTCATGTCTACCGTGTGCCAGAACAGTCAACCTCCACTTCGTCGTTGTGTTTTGATGTGTTTTGACAAAAAGATGTGGTTATCCAAATGATGTGGTCAACAGATGCAAAGTTCCTATTCATACTGCCTCTGGATCTCAATTTCTTGTCAATCCAAAGGGTATGAAGAAACGCTCATCCAAGCTGGTTTGCTCTTTTTGTTCAGTGTTCAGGCTGAGGCACGACCCGTGTTCAGTGGAGGCGCACAATCCCTCTGCTCTCAATGTCATTCTTCAATGCTAAATGCAGCAATATTGTGCCGCTATCTTTCTTGTGCGTCTTGGTGCCCGGCGTCTGAAGATGCGTGACCTACCATTGCTACACCGAAAAAAAAAACACATGCGTCTCACAAACGTTTCATTCCGGTGCAGCGATGGCGAATCATGTAAAAGGAAAACAAGTTCTATCGAATGGGGCAAAAAGGATCTTAAGAAAGTTCATAGACAGAAGACATGTCACCCGGCCTAGCCACACGTCGTTTTCCCAAGACCAGAGCCATAGTCAGGCCAGTTGTAACCAAAACCTGGGAGAGATAAATGTGCAATGACGCAGGGCACCCTGAAGGACTTGCACTCTCGAGCTGAGGCTTCACACTGCAGACCCTTTCGAAGCGCCAGAAAGCGAAACCGCAGGAACCGCCTCCTACACTTTGAAAAACATCCGCAGCATTTTATGCAGAATCCGAGAAACTGTCGCGGATTTCGTGAACTCGTGGCTTCGAGGCAGGAAGAGGAACACTGCACTTTGGCATGAGAAGAATATGAGAAACACTGTGAGTGAACTGTGCATTGCAATCAGCAAGGGATTCTGAAATGGAGCGCATAGGATCTGTTCAAGGACTGGGGCTGAAAGGTTCCCAGCCTGGATACTTGGCACAGCGCGAGCCACAGACCGGGCACCTTGAAAGATCATGACAGCAATCTTTCCATATCTTTCCCTTCTTTCCTTGATATCCTGTTGATAAGAATGGATCATCAAAATCAGCATAAGAACTGGAAAGGTGCACCGGGCCAAGCCGTGAAACGTGTAAAGAATCCTATGTTCCATCGCAACCTCTCAATCAAGACAAGTTCAATCTGTACAAGCATTCACCTCTCTATAAACTGCAGGAAAAGGCCCTACTGTAGATCGAAAGTGAATACGGTCCGCATCAACATGTGGCAACACAATCTGCTTGGAATTCGATACAGCAAGGATCCAACATGACCCAACCATTTTGGCTCCGATGATCAAAACGGCTCCGAGTTTTGGAGTGCAGCTGTGATCAGCTGTGCATCCCCACTTTGACTCGGCAGCACGAAGGCTGCAGCACCACCTAAAGCCCAAAGCTCTGCTGCTCCAATGTGCTCCAAGAATTTCAAAAGACCGAGAGACAGCCAAAGATCTCAAAGTTGCGACGTATCCAAATCTCAAATGCACAGCTGCACAGCTTGTCAAACTCTTGAGCTCAGCACAAGCCGCCACAGCGGCCACCGGCGCGTAGCTCCTGATGTCTACATGGAACATGGTTCTTGCATGTTCTTGTGTCCGTTGCACGTGTACCAGGCCTTCTTGATGGAGCCATGCTGAACCCAGAAAACGAAAAATTTCGAGCCACACAAGAGATGGCTGCAGAAAACGCTTGAGATGTGTCTAGACCCTGGCAGGCAAGTGTCGTGAAAGCGGATCAGCCACAGGAAAGCGGATAAGCCACAGAGTCGCACTTTTCTAGGAAGAACCTCTGTCTTCACCAGGGTCAAGAAAGTCGGTCAATGAGGACTTTGATTTATCTTGGCAAATGGACTTATCGAACTTCAAACGTGACAAAGACTGCAGCTTGGGCGCTTTGCCCCTTTTTTTGCACGAAGCCTGTATCTTTGCCAGGCTCACACCATGCCACTTCCTCGTTTTCTTAAATGAAAAGACAGGACCAAGCAAATGTACGATGAAAAATGATGAAAACAAGAATTCTGAAATGAAAGGAGCAACACTGTTCAACTTTGATACAACTTTTTCAAGGTCACAGCCCCCATTTGAACGGCTCCTTCATGAGGCTTTGAAACACAAATCGATCCACATCTTCCGAAAGGATGTTCCTCTGTCAACTCATCAGTGCAGAATTTAGCGGCAAGTATCCTTTGATCCAAGAGAAATAGGATTAAAGAGAATCAAAAAGAATATTTGAAAGAGAAAGAGACAGAAGAGAAAGAGGAATGAAGAAAGGCTTTATAGAGTCAGTATAGGGAATAAAACGGAATAAGGAGACTCGTCACAGAGTTCGTTAGTATAGAGATGTGTAGAGAAGAGACGATCCTTTGAGTGCGTGCTCACAAAGGATCTTCTGCAACTCCGGAAAGATCGGCATCTCCAAACGAAAGAAATCCCTGGCGGCCAAAGATTTTTACCACCAAACTTTGATGCTTTGGATGTGATGAGGATCTGTCACAGGCATTTCAATTTCAGCCCTGACAACCTGCCACATTTTTTTTCACATTCCGAATCATTCTAAGGAATAGCGATTCACAAGAAACATGTCTTTCAACCTATCTGCACTGCTCATTGTCTTGTTTTTGCATCTTAACATCCATTCAAGCCTCAACATCACCTCACATCATCTGATTGCAGCTTTTCCATGCTTTTCCTTCGGTGTCTTGGCTGTTTCAGCTGCTACTAAAATGACCCATCTTGTACAGGTCAGAAATGTTTCAATGCAGCAGAAGGTTCCTAGCTTCTAAGCTCGGACAGGAAAAACACTGCATCGCGTCAGTTGTATCCGTAACTTCTTCTTCTTCTTGAATCATAAGAATAGTAGCTGTAGCTTGTTCTTCTTCTTCTTGAATCAGAGTACCCGTAGTCGTCGTCGTAAGTGGAAGAATAGCTTGAAGAAGAGGAGACTGAACAAACAACAGCAATCAGGATTGCGGTGAGCAGAACGCTGACAACAAGCAGGATTATCTTCGCCCTGCGTGTGCAACAAGATTTTCGCTTGCTCACTTCAGCTCCTACGAAACCATCCGAGGCATTGAAAACAAAACGCGCCCGAAAGGCGCTCAGCCACAATGGAAGCGACAGAAGCTGCATGGAGGAAGGCTCTTCTTTCACGGGATTCTCGGGATTCACGCGGAGAGTGTGCACAAATTTCAGGCAAGTCCTGAAAACAAGGCTGTGCAATTGTGCAACTCACCAAGCTCCCTGAAAGAAAGTTTTGACATGCAAAATGATGCAAAGGTACGGGAATGGATATGCAGAAGCTCTTTCTTTCCTTCTATTGTTCTCACATGTATTGAGAGTCTCTGGAGCCTAAGTGCAACTCAGGCACTTCAGATCTTCAGTTGGCTCCAACCAAGCCGTACAAATGGTGGGTTTCTGTGAAGGCAATTGGTACATGATCTTGATGGTGTGCATCTGGTCCACACGGATCTCGCGACTTTCTTGACCTTTGAGCTCCCTGCCATTGAATTTGAAAGTTGAGTCCTCCGTTTCCTTGATCTCCTTACTGAGGCCTTTCGTAAAGGGGGGTCGATCTTCCAAAGCACCTTGCCATGCTGAATCTTGCTGTGTGCTGCCACAGCAACGCGGCATCCTGAGCTGGAGGGTAAGGTAAGCAAACGCAAACGTTTTCAAGTGTTGTTGCAGTAGATGCGGATGCAAATGATAACTTAGGATCCACAGTCCATACAGTCCGTAATAACTTCTGCCACATTCCTTCACACGAGCCTACGTACACACAGCCTTGCACACACGGGCGTTTGACACCTCGCCACTTCAGCCAGGAGGCCCAATGCAAAGGTCCCGGCACGAGCACTTGCACTTGCACTGGCAGTCAAAGCAGTTGCAACAGTCGGAACTCTTCTCATTGCCGCCTTCAAAGCGGCTCACCAAAGTTGCAACCTTGCCGTGGGACTGTGGATTAAAGTTGAAGGATAACACAATACCCAGAACAACGTCTAGCAAGTCCATGGTCATGTACATTGTAGGTATGGTATGGACACATATAATATATAGCAAAAACATATAAATGCAGTGCATGTGTTGTTGCTGTGTGTTGGTTTCTTCATGAGTAAAAGTGAAAAAGAGAGAAAGAGATTTGAAGTCGAGTCGCATCTGCCATCTCTGCACTGCAACCGAAAATCTGAGTCTCCACATCCAAAGGAATGGTCAAATATCGGAGGCCATGGGTTGCTTTGTACGTAGTGCTGGAACTGAAGAATCCGTGGGACCCGAGCATGGTCTTGTTAATCTCTTCACTGCAAGCTTCCGCGCCCTCAAATTTTTTCATGCCTTCTTGCATGATGAAATGCAAGCGTTGCTTCTTTTCCGGCAACTGGCTCAATAGAAGCATTCCTCTTCCCCAAGTTAAGTTGAGGGGCCCGTCGATTTGCGGCATGCCTTCGAAGGCAACACCTGAATCAAAACAAAAGCTCTTGATGAAGATATGGAATCAATCGATTGTTGGGAAAGCCTTTGAAAACAAATCAGTTGAGCCACTGCCCAACTTGTCAGCTGGCCATGGTTGTCTCAACCATGATTTGTAACAGGACAACATCTTTGAAAGTGATGCTCCAAAAGTATGAATCACTTGGCACCAGTGGGTGCACCATACAAAGTACAGGACATTGGACTGCTTGGCCAAGGTGCATTGAAGACAGGCATATTCCCTTTCACCCGCTTCTGCATCCAGCAAAAACATTTGTAGACACTTCCAAGTCCCTCAGTGCCCAAACAACAGTTCCCAAGGCTGTTTTTCTTAGGAAAAATATCCTTCTTATATAGACTTGAGAACCAGTAGTCAGAGTCAAGGACTCAAAGCGCTCCTTGTAGCCTGTCGTGCCACTTTCAGTCTGGTCGACTCACTTTAATTGACTGAAAACTACAATTAAAGTCTGGTGTTTGAGGAAAACCCTAGGAAAACTACAATTTCGACTTCAATAATCGAGGAGAACGAAAAAAAACTTGGACTGGGCTGGAAACCAGAATTACGATAGCGGGGAACCCCATCGACTCCTATCAAAACCTACCCAAACCTCAATACATTCCAATACATGTCGTGTCAGGATATTTCAATTTGCGACAGGCTGCTGTCAGGGTCCACATATTCGGAGAGCTTGTTTTTGCATGCACGATCCATGGTGCGCACGCGCTCCAAGCGAGCTTCGTCTCCAACCGTCCTTGGACTGGTGACAATCATCTACCAACTGTGACCGAGAAAATTATGGTGGTCATCTGATACAGTCTTCATATGTCTTGATTACAGTAGGGTGGTACTTTGTAGACAGACGTGATTCTTGGTGGCTGATGTGCAGGCCCGGACGTTGGAATAACGTAAGGAAAAACAATGCAATAACACAACTTGAACAAAGTGGAATGACACTGACTTGAATCTCTGAAAAGAATAACTGAACCTCCGACAAGAATCATGTGTCCCCATTGGTCGAGGTCAATGGATTCTTTGGATTCCAAGTCTTTCCCTTCGCCTTCACGGCCAGGACCTTGGATGTCCGAAAAAGTCGATGTGCCGTCTGGCATGAGTACGGCACGAGCGGAGCAAAGGCAGGCTCGGACTAGGCACAAAAATGATCAAAAATGGCTACGCAATGCGCCAAGTCATGCTGTCCCTCACGGAAGGATGTTTTTTGCGACAAAAACATGACAGTCTACTGCGCATCTACCTGCAACCCTCGAGTCTCTTTGGAAGCCTGACATGTTGGACGTCAAGTTTCCCACAACAAAACACATTTCCATGGCAACAGGAAGCCCCTTGTAGCCTTGAGCTCCATGCGCAGCATTGCCGTAACATGAGCCTTCGAATCACTTCGGATCAAAAGCCACTTGTGACATCACATCTTTGTCATGTCCAACCTGTGGCACTGGATGATTCCTTTCATCTTCAAAAGATTCTATTAGATTGGGCTAAAGGCTTACGTGGAATTGCCGTGCACATGCCATCCTGCAGATATCCCATCCATGACATGCAGCTTGTGATCCCAACTTCCCAAAAACAAATCATCTTTTCATGTCTTTTTATCCGATCCAAAATCCAAACAAGGCCTTGCCAGTTGTGGAAGCAAAGAAGGAGGGTGCAGCAAAGGGTGGGTTGCGTCGGCAAGGCAAGGTGGTCACTTTTACATACAGCAGATATGTACCATCAGAATGGCCGATTGCGTCGTGCCATATGATTTTGAAAAGCATCGTTCATGAAAGCAGGCGTACACTCAACACACAAGTGCACTCATGCAAACAAACAGATGCAGGCCCGTGCATACACGCTGCTTGTTTGATTTGGGTAACACTTTCAGATGGAATCATGACTATGTTCAGACTTTCTGATGTATAAACTAAGTGCCTCATACTTGTCTATACCCTTCATGTTCGAGGTATATCTACAATACAACCCACACTTGGGCTTCAAAACTGGGGGCCTTGGGGTGCCTTCTACACATACAAGACAGGGCGCCTTGGGGGATGGCGAAGGGAAATGATAGAAGCTGTGTTCAACAGGACTGAAAGACAAAGTGGGAAAAGTGGATCCTAGATGTGGTTTCTATGGCTCTGAACTATGGGAATTTCCGCAAGGTCTGTGGAAAGTAGAGTCAACATCTTATTCTCAATGTGCAAATGTGGACAAAAGTAATTCTTGCATAATTCTCAATGATTCTCATAAGTTTTCACTCAATTATAAGACATTCCAAGTCTGGCTGTGGACATCTGCCAGAGCTTTAGTCCATGATTTCCTCTTCTGGTCGTGGGCTTAAACGTGCAATAAGAAGTGGAAAGGCCAACCCTGCTTAGCAAACCTTCGGGAGAGCACGACCAGAATCAGCTTCTGCTTTGTGTACATAGCTTACTCTTGACACAAGCCACAATCCCAGTTGCCTTCAAGTTATCGGATGAATGCCAACCTCTTGGTGTCAATGTCTTGCAAACCTGACAATGTTTGGTTTCAACATCTAGGAATTTCCCTAAGGACATGTAGAACATGAAGGTCACAAGCAAGAGAGTGGACAAACAAAGCTAAAGACTTTGGATGCAACACCCGAGTCACAGAGGTTTAAGAGACAAATGCCACACGTCAAATAAGAGTTTCATTTCAGGTCGTGAAGCGTCAAGGGTGCCTCGTCAACTTCCTGCACCACCTTGGCCCGTGGCGGATCGGAGCCTTAGCATCGGTGCCCAGACTGCTCAGGACATTCCTGCTTCTATCTGCTTCCTGTTCATGTCTACCGTGTGCCAGAACAGTCAACCTCCACTTCGTCGTTGTGTTTTGACAAAAAGATGTGGTTATCCAAATGATGTGGTCAACAGATGCAAAGTTCCTATTCATACTGTCCGGATCTCAATCTCTTGTCAATCCAAAAGTGTGAAGAAATCCTTATCCAAAATGGTTTGTTCTTTTTGTTCAGTGTTAAAGCTCAGGCACGACCCGTGCTCAGTGGAGGCGCACAATCCCTACGCTCTCAATATCATTCTTCAATGCTGAATGGAACAATATTGTGCCGCTATCTTTATTGCGCGTCTTGGTGCCCGACGTCTGAAGATGCGTGACCTACCATTGCTACAAGAAAAAAGAGCACATGCGTCTCACAAACGCTTCATTCCGGCGCAGCGATGGTGAATCATGTGAAGGAGAGCAAAGAATCGGCACAAGAATTGACTTACTGATGTTGTTTGCCATGCATCGTGTATATTCTGCTTGTTTCAAGTATAGGTCATGACGATGTGGAACAGTACATGCGGCACGATGTCTGCAGTGTGCACAACATCAAGATCCATCAGGAGTTGAAGTCAAGGCTCACTATCGATAAACTCTGGAGCCGTGTGAGCTAGCTAAAAGAAATGCAAACGTCTATATTGTATGCATTTGTATGCAACCCTGTTTGAGTCAATAAAAACAGTTTGCACTCTGGGAACGGAAGCAAGATTCATCTCAAACATCTCTGGTCACAGCACTTCCAACAAGTAGGAGTCCAATCAAAGCTACATCCACCGGTGCCTGTGAAAGGCGGCTACTCGCTACTCTGTCTTTGTAGAGTCAAAGAGTTGATGCGAGAAAACGTGGAGGGCCAACCGAGCAAAAATGAGAAAAAATAACGTTGCATCCCACATGGTGTTTCTCGGAAATAGCTCCAGCAGCACTGGATATCATATCTATTGATTGGTACCACACAATTGCAAATCTTCCCTGGTGAAAAAAACTGCCGCCAGTGTCCATCACATTCTAGACATTTCGACCTTCCTGACACAAATGCTATCACCAAACATATTGAAGACATTTCCTACTTAAGTAAGTCATGGTACTCGGCTTATGACAGGCTCCAGCAAGGTAGTCCACCACCACCACCACCACCACCACCACCACCACAACAGAAACAACAGCAACGACAGCAACAAGACCAACAACAGCAACTGCAACAATAACAACAAAAACAACAATCCAAATCCTGACTGTGCCGTGGTCCGAAGGGTTGCACAATGATCAACATTTCCGAATCAACCTCTCACTCTCCAGGTGTTCCCTCATTGATGCTTGATCCCTCGAGTGGCGTCCAATTGGCGCAAAGCATAGGGGTCGAAATGCTGCAGTGCTCAAATGCAGTACGAAGCCTCAAACCAAACCTTGGGAAACGCTTCGGTGCACATGGGGCAAAAATAAGAAACAACAAACTTTACGAACTTCCCACAGATTTGTTTTTGCCGTCAAATGATGTATTAGACTATTGTTGGTTTTTCAATCACATTGTTTGGGTTGAATGTGGGTATCTAAACCTATGCAAAACATGCATTTGGAAAACTATGGCGATTTAGAGCAAGCTGTCGTCCATGCACATCACACCTTCCCTTCATGAGGCTTTTGAACACAAATCGATCGGCAAAATCCACATCTTTCGAAAGGATGTTCCTCTGTCAACTCATCAGTGCAGCATCTAGCGGCAAGTATCCTTTGATCCAAGAGGAATAGAATAAAAGAGAAAGAGAAGGATATTTGAGGGAGAAAGAAACACAAGAGAAAGAGGAATGAAGAGAATAGAATTAGTATATATAATGTATAGAGTCTAGTGAGTATAGAATGTATAGAGATAATATGTAGAGATGTAAAGAGAAGTGAGGATCCTCTGAGTTCTGCACACTTTCTCATAGAGCTTCTGCAGCCCGGGGAAGATCAGCGTGCAAAAGAAATCCGTAGCGAAAGATTTTACCACCAAATGCGCTTTCGACATGTAACATGCTTTGATATGATTTGATGAGGTTCAAAAAATGCTCAGAATTGTGTATCGAACATGAAAACATATATGTATGTGATATTCCCTGCAGTTTCTTTCGCTCCCCACTCCCAACCTCTTCCACTCGGGTCTTTGCGCTTCATGCTCAGTGGCTTGCGTTCCCTCTCGCTCGTCGCCATCCTGACATCAAGGAAAAAGAATGGGTTACTGTTGACATGCCAAATCAAGGATTGCCAAGGTGACAGTATGTGACAGTATCAAAAAACACCACAAGAATCAGTCAGTTTTGATGGTAACCCATGATCAAGTTCCTCATCTCTTCCTACTGGTAGCCCGGGGTGTGGTCCTGTTGCGTCAGCAGGTACAAGTCTCAAGCAATCCACTGTGATCCTAAGAGACTCTCACTGCGCCTGCTGTTTCTAAATTCCTACAACATGTTTCTTTCCTGCAGAATTCCGGATAGTTTTGAACTTTCAGCATCTATGCCTTGGTTGTTTTGTTAGACATCTATCCCCATATATCGCCCCAATCCATCCCATGGCTGTTCCACCTCCTCAGCCTCTTCCTGTTTCAGGGCGACCTCCAAAGTCCTTTTGGCGGAGTGGTGGATCACTCGCCCCTAGGTTTCCACGTTGAACGGGATTGGTCGACCATCCAAAAAAGAGATCAAATCAACCAAAATGCTCAGACCTGTTTCATTTTTGAAAAAAAATCAATTTGGTTCTATCCACTTGACATCATGTCTGCCATTGATATTGGCTCCGCATCTCCTGTGAGACGGACCTCTTCGGCTGATTGAGATACATTTGTATGACAGCCAGTGGCATTCTCCACCGCAGCAACAACAGCTATCTATCCTCCGAGGTACTCCGCCATGGCTTCCACAAGGACTCAGCGCTGTGACAACATGTGTTTGCACATGCGTCCATGGAATTCAACCTGTGTTCCCTCGTAAAATGCGCTTGAATTGTGGATTCCTTCATCAAAATGTGATTCTAGGTTGTTTGATGCGATTTGCTCAGTTCGTGTTTCCAACCCATCTGATCCAAACATTTAGTTCATCTTGAGCAACAAGAGGTACCCTTTGAGAAAATCAGCGCCGCTCCGTTCCTAAAACAGCCACACCTACATCACAAGATAATGCTGGAAACGACATGACGAAACGTTGCCGGGTTTTGTTTTGGACCTTCACCAAAACTCGAAGACACAACTGGAAATCAAACTGTCAAATCTGCTCAGCAGGTCCCATGGTTCTTTTTCGGCGTGTCGCTGCACATACGCCGAGAGTGGTTCATCGTCATCGAGGTCATCAACCTCAACTGCATCCTCGGAACAATTCGGCTCAAAGAACCTCGAAATCGAATCGAAAGACATGTCTTTCTACACCCGATCTAGTTCATACCGTAATAAATTGGCATTATGAAGAAGGTATCCAGACCATGTGAGACCGACCCGGCCCTGTCGCAACAAGCCACTCGTTTCCCTTCTTCCGCACGGAAATGCAGAATTCGCTCCAAGCCTAGGAACCGATGAACTGCAAAATGACACCATGGACCAAAATGAGTGGAAAAAAACATATCACTACCTCCAGCATACATGCAAAGTTGTGGCTGAAACTTGTTGCTGAAACTTGTTGATCTTGATGACCAGGCTGGTGGGTTGGTTGAACAAGCAGATGGTCATCGGCTGCTGCGGTCCCAGGGACGAACTTGTTTTTCAAAGTTCATGTCCTCTCCATTTGCATCGCACCTCAGAACGCCAAGAAGGCAAAAACAGGAAACACCCAGATGGCTGAAATGCCTTGGGCCCGGAAACAACAGCCAAAGTAAAATGGAAATCAATGATCCAGTGGTTGACACACTGCCAAGCTGGACATGCAAAATGGATTCCGCCAGGCTACTCCTCTAGGCTGTGACGCCTCCACTGGCGTCTCAACAGCCGTCCCTTCAGGATCCTGCCGACATGACTGGATTCCGGCTGAATGGAAACAACATGTCATTTTGGAGGACGCACTTTTTGGGATATTTCTGACAAGCAATTTATGGGACTTTGTCGGTTTATGAAAATTTATGGAAAGTATTAAATTTCATGGGATTTCTGGTGGTTCGTCCAATACGATGTCCTTCTTTCTTGCTTTCGGTGCTCAGGCTTCGAAACGTCCCAGCTGGAGCTCAGCCGAGTCTGGCAGCCGATGCCGTCGCGCTTGGCTCTTCCAATGCCACCTGATAACTGTGGAAGATCAAGCGTTCTCTCCGTGCATTGTTGTGGCTTTTGGAAGTTCCACATGGTTATTGTCATTGTGAACATTTTGCCAATCGAAAACATATTTTCACATTCCCGCTACAGCTCAGGGATGCCCCAATCTCCCTCAGGATGATTGTTTCAATCTTAATGATTCCCAGCAAATTCCTCATTGAGACTACTAAGATACATGAAACGAAATGCATTTTGCCCAAAATCCTCCCTCTAATAGAGGGGGTCGGGTTGGAACCCCTGATTTTTTAGCTAGAAGCTGGAAATCTGGTGGAATGCTAAGGTTTGAGGGTCTAGAAAATCAGACTCCCATCCAAAAACAATTATTTCCAACATTTCTGGCCACTACTAAATGAAGTGCCCCCAACCCAATTTTTAATCACATATTTGCTGAAAGATGTTGAAAGTCTCTGCCAAAACCACCTGGAATGGACCCAAAAACAGCCTAAAGAATGGAGCTTCCAGGTAATTATCAGCACGAAGCCAAAATGCACCCTAAAAAATCAGATTCTTGTCATCCAACGTTGACAATGCACACACACACACACACCCTGCACTTTACTAAAGGATCAAATTCTTCTCGAAAACACAGCTTTAAACAAGAATATAGCTATACCAAAAAATCAGTCTTTGGGGTACCCCAACCCACCGCAGCTTTTAAGGGAAATTGGGGACGGGATTGCCCAAATCATTTTACCAAGAAAAAGCCTCCTGGATTTGCGCCCGCACTCCTGCCTCTTCCACCGCCTCCAAAGTGGCCGCCACCCTCGGTGGGGAGCCAAGTGCCACGTAAGGCTCGGTACCTTGGTTGGCGCATGTACTAAGCCGTTGGCCCCGACGTGGGGAGGCTCACAACATCTCACATCTTGATAGAACTTCATGTTCTTTATAGGCAAAAGCAAGGATTTTTTTCAGCAATAAAAGATCCAAAAGCACACTTTCCAAGTCTGGTTTTCCGACCCGAACTGCTGCAAACGGTTGATGGATGCGAAGATCTTGCTACTCCAACAAGAATGAGAACCTCAGCTCCGAGCAGGAAAATGCTTCTCCCCTCCTGGTTTCTGTGGCAAATGCGGTGATTGTCCACCCGCATCACTTGCTGCTTGCACCTGCGCATGGCTGCACCCTACGGCATTTTGACTGTCCCTGTTTTGATGCAATGAATTCCAACGCCCACATCCCAACAATGGTCCAGCGGCGCCTTGCGCAGGTCACAATCCATTTGTGGCACACCTGGCAATCCACCGTTGCACTGCTCGCCAGCGGCGGCCGCCGAGCACCGACTCGGACCACTTTGTCCTTTCTCTGGCCCCTCTTCTGTCTGCGAGCCACCTAAGCATGAACGGCATCGAAGTAAGTTTGTTGCTTGACATTTTCAGACACAAAAAAACTCCAAAAATGCCAAAAGCTCGGAAAATGACATCCTCACTCACAGAATTTGAAAGATTTGATGGTATGCATGCTGGTTGATTCCTCAAGTTGCTGCTTCGGGCCCAGGAACATATTTTCCAGGCTCTGCTTTCACTGGCCCTCCTCCACCAGCAGCACGTCGTTTTCGTGGCCGTGCTTCGTCAGGACGTTCCTCATCCTGGTCAAGGCATGGCCCAAGTCTCCTTTTTCATGTAACATTTTCGCAGATAGACAAACGATGATTTCACCACTGAGTGACAAATAGAATCGAAAGAGAACACGTTGGATCTGTTGTTGCAATGTCTGTCATTTCAATATAATTGTCATCACTCAACAAATTGTCCCTTTTGTCGGATCGCCCTCAGGTGTTCCTTCATATTAAGTAACCCCATGGCTCGCCTCAGATCCACTGCTTTGGTCAGAGGAATGCTCATCGCTCGTGTCCTCGTCAACGCCCGAATCTCCAAAGTCCTGCAGTGAAAACTCATCAAAAGGGCGGATTGGATTTTCTCACCATAGAGCTCTGACCTCCATATTAAAGATCTCCGGATCAACACAAAATTGCACGTAAGTTACCAAATCTAACACATTTTGGCCCCCGCTAATCGGACCCATCTCTCCTTGTAGCCCTGGGCTTCTGCAGCACCAGCAGTCAACTGGCTGGGCAAACGTGGAACTCTGAGATCCACCTCTGCCTCCTCTTTCGGCTCCAGGGCTCGGCTGGAGCGGCTGGAGCTGCTGGAGCTGGGGATGGGCGGCAAAGCCAACAACCCCGGCACAGCTCTGGGCGGCGGCGGCAAAGGCAATGGCAAAGGTCTGCTCGGAGCACCTCGAAATGGAAGGCCACCAAAGTGTAAAGACATGTAAAGACCATCTCCCTAACATGTTTTTTGCGAAAAAAAGTCTGAGACGGCAATTGCCGGATTGGCAGCAACACTTCGACTGCACCAAGGAACCTTGTGGCCGCACATGGAGCCAGGGGCAGCGTGGAAGCCGATGGCAGCGAACCCTTCGTGCATAGTCCGGACCTGGGAAGCTTTGCTCTTCGTTCTCCTGACAACATTTTGTATAGTAATCATCCAATTGTTCTCTATTACTATTGTCTGATTGTCATGCATTTGGTGGTTTCTCAAAACAATAACCCCATAAAATCGTTGGTTTACTACTAATAATGATTCGAACAGGATGATAACTAGGGGTACCCTAGCTATTGACAAACACCCATTTTATTATTGATAGTACATGGTTGATATTTCAAGCATGACTATCGTTACTAACCATCTAAACCCAATTATATGACTATAGTAATTACAATAGTAGTGAACAAATGATCATAATAGTAGCGACCACCAATCATTAGTAACCACTATTATCATCATATCTGGTGTTTAACAACCAGTGTGCGTGCAATGCCCCCTGACCACATGCAAATGGCAAAATGGTGGTCAACAACTATCATAAGGTCAATACCATGTCTTGGAAAATATTTGTTGTATCCTGACCATCACGAGTGTGCAGAATCATCACCTTCCACAGCTTTCGGTCGTTCGAGCTTGGCCAGTGAAGGGGCCCACGGGATTTCCCGAACGACTGTTGCACACACACTGCCTTGGACCCACGTGTGGATCAATATGAACGGTTTACGCATGGACGCATGGTAAACTTCCCAAACTCAATTTTGTCTGATTTTTTGTCATTGTTGATGCGGGCGCCGTTGAGGGCCGGGGCTGTGGGTTTCTCCCTTCGACACTTGTTCGGCCGATGCTTTTCAAATTACTTTTTCTAAAGGATTGGGCCTTTAGAACTGGAGCGTTGTTTGGAGCCAAGCATTGCCCATAAATTGGAAATTTTGAAAACCACTAAGTTCAACCAACCTGGGGGCCACCTAGCTCCTCAGTGAATAGGCAAACATTCCTAGATCAACATTATTGTACAATCATTGTTAACCATCATTGCTGTTGGTGTAGATCATTGATGACCATGTGCAACTATGACACTTGTGGTTCTCAACCATCATTAAACATCTATGGACCAAGTCTATGGAACATTAACCAGCGTACTCCCAAATCTGGACAAGGGTTCCCTGGGGATGCTTGTAGACCAGGGTGAGTCATGGTCCCATCAAAGGATGAATCCAGCTTGAGATGGTATAGCGATGTATAGCGGCCAAAAGAGAAATAGTCATAACATCTTATTATTGATTTTGCTTGGTTGTTCGATTCTAAGATGATCCTGATGAACTATGCCAGGTGGCTCTGCTTCCAGCAACGATCCCTAGCTTCATGAGGCTGCATCCAAGCAGCAAATGTCCCAGTGCTTGAAATCACACTGCCCAGGGTCACCTCAGATATGTGCATGCAATAGACTGGAGTTGCCATGTGGTATTGTGACTTCACGGTATTTTGCCTGGAAGATTTGCAACTTGAAAGTTTGAGCTGGATTTGCTAGCTGCTATTTCTCTAGACGGGGGTAATGACTTCACCTGTGCAGCCCAAACGCAAGGTGCCCCGCTCAAGTACCGCCTGCAGAAAGCCACATGCATCATTTTGCACCTGGTGCCGAATTCACAGCGGCCATGGTGCACAAATTGCCGGCCTCAGATTGCTTGAGCACTCCGGGCATGAAGAGGTCCCAGGCCAATTGATGGGATCCATAATTTTCAGATTTTACGTGCCATCTCAAACCCCCCTAAGTTGATTGCATTTCGCCGCCCCAAAAGATCCAAAAGTCAAGCCCACAACTCACTCAAAACAATGAAAGGCTTTGAAGCCGAGTTGCAGAACCGCCCCAAGTCGATCTCCTTCAGCTTTCTGTGCACAGGCACCGGTGGTGGTGGCAGTGGTGGAGGAAGGGCTGGAGGCAACGGCCGGGCCCTTGGAGACTTCTTCGGCTTTGAAGGCTTTCGGCGAACTTTCTTGGCTGGGCGGCGTGTCTTCGCCATGGCTGGGCGACGTTTCTTCACCATGGCAGCCACTGACCATCCAGATCTCAATGAGTCTCTATGATGTCAAACATCCGGATTTCTCATTGTTTTGCATGACTGGAGTGCAAACTGATTCAACGAATTCAACCATGGTCTTTTTGAATTGTTTTTTGGGGGACTCTAACCGCAACAACCTCAGATATGCGTCGTTTTGAATGTGGGAACAGACATGCTCGTCGTTTGTCGCAGCCGTCAGACACAGGTGGTGATTTGAAGGGTTATTGCCTAAGCATTCTGAGTTTGGCCAAACTCTGCATCTTTTGGGAGCATGCAATAAGTAACATAATTCTTTGATTTGCAGGCTGGTCTCATGACAAGCGCTTGACGTTTCAGATTTTCAGTAAATCTCCTGTTAAAGCGAAGCTCCCTTGAGCCAAACACTGTATCTGTGACTGAAAGAGCTATCCGTTGGTGGCTCGAAGGCAGGATTGAAACAGGAAATGTTAAAGCGTTGTGGTCAAAGATGTTCTAAATGTTCTAAGTACATCTTCAACCATACCAGAAAAATGAACGATTGTTGCAAAAAGACTTACTGCGCTGATGATCCAGCTTTTCGGATAGAACATGAACATCTCGGCCCGGTGCTACACAATCGTTGGGTTCCCGTGATTTTTGTCCCGCAAAAATGGATAGGAAATTGATATTTTCCCAACAAAACGCTTTTTGACTGATGCTCTTCTCGGTGTTTCATGCCGAACCTGTTGAAATAGATTGCCAGTCCCAGCAAAGCTCTGTTTCTTTTTGCTGACGTCCGCCGTTGGGATCGCTGGTTGCGTGTTGCATGGCAAAATGGGAGATCAATTGGTATAAAAACATAATGTGAGACTCATTTGCTAAGAATCGGATGAAAACACTGTGAAACAACATTTCCGAACTCAATGCCCAAATGCCCCCAAATTATGTACATTCATATATTTAGAACACTCACATCATTGAATGAACTGCGCTCCAAAGTCAGTCGTGCTGCAAGAGCCTTGGCAGGACAGTGAGCCTCACCCCCTAGGATCAACGGAGATGCGCCATCCTTTTTTGATCAAACGACTACAATTAACAATGCAATTGTTACACAATGCGCTGCTGCTCATCCAGCAAACTTGGAAAGTTCATGCTAAGTTTGTTTGAAAACACAATAGGAAATTGAAGAGAGGAATGCGCAAGTAGTTCTGTTGAAAAACTGTTGATGCGTGAAAAATGAGTTTTTGACCACTGGCCTGTCAATGTTTCTGAAGCGCCCGTTGCCTGCAATGGGCATGGCTGATCATGGCTGGCGCCCTGGTTGCATGTATTTTTGCAGTTGGAGCAAGGAGGCACAAGAATGGCAGAACGATGGTCAAAATTGCAGTACCAATGGATTCAATAATTTTGTTGGTAACAATCATCACCTATGTCGGTGTCGTCCTGCCTTGGGAGTCTGCGCGTGGTACAAGGTGTGGACCCTTGTTCTCACCCGCCTTCACCAGCATCTTTGGGGCATCCTGCAGGACCACCATGCAATCAACAGCCAATCTGCTCCCAACATCCCAACATAATGTGATGAAATTTTGGGCTTGTGCACAAATCACTACCCATGGTTCTTCCGAATAAGAAAGTCATTTGACATGGCAACGCACGATTTTTGGTCAAAGATTTCCCGGTTCCGGTCCCTGCCACGCTTGTTGAGGTCTTCCAAAGGTCCAAGGATCATGTCAAAAGTGGCTTTGTCCAAGATCAACGCCTGTGTGATGGCAAGGTGATGACAATCAACAATATTCTTTGTTAATAAAACTATATCAAAATATCAAAACATTAATATTGTTGATAGTTGATCATATCATATCAAAATAACTACTAATAACTATCAGCAATAACACTGATCGTTATCATAATCAATAACAACAACAATTCGTATCAATACCTAAAAACTGACAGGAATCTCGACATTCGAGCACTCAACTTCCCCTGAATGATGCTAGCCAACCTCCCGAACTGACTACAAATAACAACAAGAATAAACTACACCTAAAGAATGCAAACTGTTTCAGGTTCTTGATGAATGTTTCCTGCACAACTATGTGGTTTCTATTGTTTTCTTTGTTTGATCAAGTGGAATTTCTTCACCAATCTCAATCAATAAAGCCAAACTAAACCAATACTACTGTGGATCAATACCAAACAGTACTAAAACAATACTAGATTCATACTAAACAATACAAGATCATTTATAAAGACAGGCCTGATGGACCAATCAGCGGGGTTGTGGATTGATCAGAGGTGGTCATTCAAACTTTGTGAAGAAGTAATCATCAATAATAATCATACTACGAAAACTGGCAATTATAGTATGAACAAAGTGACAATAACAATAAAACTATGATCGATTATAGACAAAGTATCCCGGAGACTTCAAAATTAGTAAACAAATACAGCAATTTATTTCAATTAATCATAGTTTCAAGTTCAAGTGTGTTTTTCTACAGTGCAGTCCTGTTGGGACATGGCCGTGGCTCTCTCGGACTCGAATGGTGGAACCGCGCGGCTCCTCAAAATTGCAGAGGGGAAAACACCAAAAATTGCAAAACACCCGATGCTATGAGGAATTCCATCTTGAGAATCAAGAAAGCACAGACAAGATCAAACGAGTGGATTTTTGAATCAATATAGATCAATGTGGATTGACATGTTTGATCATGTTTGCGAATCTTGGATACTACATGTTTCAACCTTCTTCCTCCTATGGAATCGGATCCAACATCCAACAGCCATGGCCACATCCCTTCCTTGGTGAGCAACGCCCTCTCTCCAAAGATGGACGCCTGGCAGATCTTCTCATCAAGGAGAGACAGCATCTGTATCAGTTCTGTGTGTGTTGCATCAAGTTGCATCTGAAAATAGGACACATAATGTGTTTTCAATGCATACGCAAGCCACAAAAACAATGTGCTTTCCTGGCCGCCACCTGCACTCCAGTGGCTTTGAGACGAGTCTGTTCTGAGCCATCTTTGATCACGGCAACCTGGCAAAGGCTTGGGGCGTTAGTTTGTAGGATGGATCAACCTAATCAAATTGCTTGGATGACCCTTTCTACCTCAGCTCCTTGAACAAAATCAAGTTCAAAGTTGGAAGAAAACTTGACAAAGAACTGCATTGAAGCGCATTAAGCACGCAGCTCGCCATCGATCAGGATGTAGAAGTCATCACCTACTCGTGGAACGTCAAACGACGTCCGGACATCCAACTCTTCAAGTCTGGTGCCGTTTAGACTGGTCAAAGATTCAACCAGAATTCTGTTTGCTGTTTGAGCTGTGAATGAAAGGCCATCATTGATTTTTGGTTTCGGGTGTCGGACCTTGCTCACCCTGAGTCAAGACATCTTCACCCTTTGAAAAAGTACATCTCCCGGAGTGCTGCCCTGAGAGATACATGCCGATGCATCCGCATCAAGCAACGATGCAAATATCTTTGTGGCACATGGTCAATGCTCGGATACACAAATCCACCAAACCCAAGAACTACTGACGCATTTTGAAGAAAAGTAGAGAAAAAAAGAAACAACTGAACCTTCAACAAAGCTGAGATCTCCTGTCTTCTCTTCAGAATGTTCTTTACGGCTCAAATTGATTGAGTGCAGTTCTCTTCAAACAATCCTGAAAAAAACAATGTTCAATGGGAATAAAAATACGACTCCAAATGTATACATGGGCACATAGACAAATAAACACTCGACACATAACACACAAACACATAGACATATGCATATGCATATACATGTTTTTGTTTAAAGGTATGTATACAAATACATATATATATATATATGGATATGTATGTACGTATATGTTCAGGTATAATATAGGCATCTGTAAATGCATATGTAGATGCAACTTAAAATATGTACAAACAATCTGTACAAAATAAGTATACATATACAATGTATATACATATATATATATTGTGTTCAGACCCCGAACGGTAGAGGTTCAGGACTCAGGGAAGCCTTTGCCTTTCAGCCTATCTGCACTGCTCATTGCCTTGTTCTTGCATCTTAACATCCATTCAAACCTCAACATCACCTGACATTATCTGACTGCAGCTTTTTCCATCCTTTTCCTTCGGTGTCTTGGCTGTTCCAGCCATCTGCTACTAAAACGACCCATCTTGTGCAGGATTGAAAAATCAGTTTCCAAGCCCAGATTGAATCGCATCAGCGGTATCCGTAGCTTCTTCTTCTCCTTGAATCATACGAAGAATAGCTTGTTCTTCTTCTTGGATCATAGCTCGTTCGTCTTCTTGGATCATAGCTTGTTCGTCTTCTTGGATCATAGCTTGTCCGTCTTCTTGGATCATAGCTTGATCGTCTTCTTGGATCATAGCTTGTCCTTCTTCTTGGATCATAGCTTGTTCGTCTTCTTGGATCATAGCTTGTTCGTCTTCTTGGATCATAGCTTGTTCGTCTTCTTGGATCATAGTACGAAGAATAGCTTGTTCGTCTTCTTGGATCATAGCTCGTTCGTCTTCTTGGATCATAGCTTGTTCGTCTTCTTGGATCATAGCTTGTTCGTCTTCTTGGATCATAGCTTGTTCGTCTTCTTGGATCATAGCTTGTTCGTCTTCTTGAATCAAAGGAAGAAGTTGTCATCGTCGTAAAACTGCTGGAAGAATAAGAATGGCTTGCAGAAGAATAAGTTGAAGAAGAGGAGACCGAACCAAGAACTGCAATCGGGATTGCGGTGATCATAATGCTGACAACAAGCAGGAATATCTTCAGCCTGCGTGTCAAACAAGATTGCCGCTTTGTCTGTGTAGCTGCCACGAAACCATCAGAGGCATCGAAAACAAAACGCGCCCGAAAGGCGCTCAGCCACGATGGAAGCGACAGAAGCTGCATGGAGGAAGGCTCTTCTTTCACGGGATTCTCAGGATTCACGCGGAGATTGTGCACAAACTTCATGCTAGTCCTGAAAACAAGGCTGTGCAATCGCGCCACTCACCAATGTCTTTGAAAGAAACTTTTGACATGCAAAATGATGCAAAGATACGGGAATGGATAATATGCAAACTCTTTCTTTGCTTCTATTGCTCTCACATGTATTGAGAGTCTCTGGAGCCTAAGTGCAACTCGGGCACTTCAGATCTTCAGTTGGCTCCAACCAAGCCGTACAAATGGTGGGTTTCTGTGAAGGCAATTGGTACATGATCTTGATGGTGTGCATCTGGTCCACACGGATCTCGCGACTTTCTTGACCTTCGTGCTCCCTGCCATTGAATTTGAGAGTTATGTTCTCTTTTTCCTTGGTCTCCTTACTGAGGCATTTCGTAAAGTAGGGTCGATCTTCCAAAGCGCCTTGCCATGTTGATGCTTGCTGTGTGCTGCCGCAGCAACGTGGCATCCTGAGCTGGAGGGTAAGGTAAGCAAACGCAAACGTTTGCAAGTGTTGATGCAGTGGATGTGGATGCAAATGATAACTTAGGATCCACAGTCCACACAGTACGTCTGCCACATTCCTTCACACGAGTCTACGTACACACCGTCTTGCAGACACGGGCATTGGACACCTCGCCACTTCAACCAGGAGGTCCGATGCAAAGTCCCTCCCTCACTGAGCTTCCGACAGGTCAAGGCACGAGCACTTACAGTTGCCATGGCAGTCAAAGCACTTGCAACCGTCGGAACTCTTCTCATTGCCGCCGCCAAAGCGGCTCACCAAAGTTGCAACCTTGCCGTGGGACAGTAGATGAAAGTTGAAGGATAACAATATCCAGAACGACGTCTAGCAAGTCTATTACCATGTACATTGTAGCTATGGCATGGATACATATATAAATACAGTACATGAGTTGTGTCCCCTTGTTGGTTTCTTCACAAGTAAAACTGACAAAGAGAGAGATTCGAAGTTGAGTCGCATCTGCCATCTCTGCACTACAAGCGAAAATCTGTGTCTCCACGTCCAACGGAATGGTCAAATATCGGAGGCCGTGGGTTGCTTTGTACGTAGCGCTGGAACTGAAGAGTCCGTTGGAACCAAGCATGGTTTTGTTAGTCTCTTCACTGCAAGCTTCCGCACCTGCAAATTTTCTCATGCTTTCTTGCATGATGAAATGCAAGCGTTGCTTCTTGTCCGGCAACTGGCTCAATAGAAGCATTCCTCTTCCCCAAGTTAAGTCGACGGGCCCGTCGATTTGCGGCATGCCTTCGAAGGCAACACCTGAATCAAAACAAAAGCCCTTGATGAAGATATGGAATCAATCGATTGTTGGGAAAGAATTTGAAAACAATCAGTTGAGCCACTGCCCAACTTGTCAGCTGGCCACCGTTTTCTCAAACCATGCTTTGTAACAGGACAACATCTTTGAAAGTGATACTCTCAAAGTATGAACCACCTGGTACCAGTGTTTGCGTCATACAAAGTACTGGACATTTCACTGCTTGGCCAAGGTGCATTGAAGACATGCATATTCCGTTTCATCTGCTTCTTCATCCAGCAAAAACATTTGCAGACACTTCCAAGTCCCTCAGTGCTCAAACAACAGTTCCCTTTTCTCAAGCAAAATATCCTTATTATCCTTCTTAGACTTGAGAACCAGTAATCAGAGTCAAGGACTCAAAGCGCTCCTTGTAGCCTGTCATGCCACTTTCAGTCTGGTCGACTCACTTCAATTTACTGAAAACTACAATCAAAGTCTGGTGTTTGAGGAAAACCTTAGGAAAACTACAATTTCGACTTCAGTGTTCGAGGAGAACAAAAAAAAACTTGGACCGGGCTGGAATCGGAATTTACATGAATTTACGATAGTGGGAAACCCCATCGACTCCTATCAAAACCTCCCAAACCCGAATACATTCAAATGCATTCCAATACATTCCAATACATGTCGTGTCAGGACATTTCAATTTGCGACAGGCTGCTGTCAGCGTCCAGATATTCGGAGAGCTTATTTTTGCATGCGCGATCCATGGTGCGCACGCGCTCCAAGCGAGCTTCGTCTCCAACCGTCCTTGGACTGGTGACAATCATCTACCAACTGTATCTGACTGAGAACTATGGTAGTCATTGGATACAGTCTTCATACGTCTTCATTACATTAGGGTGGTACTTTGTAGACAGACGTGATTCTTGGTGGCTGATGTGCAAATGCAAAAAACACAACTTGAACAAAGTGGAATGACACTCACTTGAATCTCTGAAAAGAATAACTGAATCTCCGACAAGAATCATCTGTCCCCATGGGTCGATGTCAATGGATTCTGTGGATTCCAAGTCTTTCCCTTCGCCTTCCGTATGGCCAGGGGCTTGGATGTCCGAAAAAGTCGATGTGCCGTCTGGCATGAGTACGGCACGAGCGAAGCAAAGGCAGGCTCGGACTAGGCACAAAAATGATCAAAAATGGCTACGCAATGCGCCAGGTCATGCTGTCCACAGAAGGATGTTTTTTGCGACAAAAACATGACAGTCTACTGCGCATCTACCTGCAACCCTCGAGTCTCTTTGGAAGCCTGACATGTTGGACGTCAAGTTTCCCACAACAAAACACATTTCCATGGCAACAGGAAGCCCCTTGTAGCCTTGAGCTCCATGCGCAGCATTGCCGTAACATGAGCCTTCAATTCACTTCGGATCAAAAGCCACTTGTGACATCACATCTTTGTCATTTCCAACCCGTGGCACTGGATCATTCCTTTCATCTTCCATAGATGACTATGTTCAGACACGTTCAGACTTGGACGTATAAACTAAGTGCCTCATACTCCATACCCTTCATGTTCAAGGTATATCTACAATACAACCCACACTTGGGCTTCAAAATTCTATCTCTCAATGTCACGAAGGAGATGCAGGGGTCCACAAACAAATGGCACAACCCTTTCAGGTTGAGGCTGTCGCGAACCCATGCCCTTCCCCTGGGCTCTGCGGCCCATGTGCTTTGCACTTGGCGACCTGGAGCTTCAAGTCACGTCAAGACATCGCCCAAGTCGCCAAAGACTGTGGGGATTCCATGGAATTCCAAGGGTGCGCACATGGGATTCCTATGAAAATCATGGGATGATCAGGGGCTTTTGGGGGCCTTTGGGGGCCTTTGGGGGCCTTCAGGGATGGCGAAGGGAAATGATAGAAGCTGTGTTGTTCAAAAAGGACTGAAAGCTTTGTGGTTTCTATGGCTTGGAACTGTGGGAATGGCCGAAAGGTCTGCCGCAGGAAGTAGAATCAATAGGTGATTCTCAATGTGCAAATGATGCAAATGTGGACAAAAGTGATTCTTGTCATGATTCTCACAGGTTTTCATTCATAAGACATTCAAAGTCTGGCTGTGGACATCTGCCAAAGCTTTGATCCTGATTTCGTCTGCTTTTGGCTGTGGACTTGGAAGTGCGACAAGGGGAAGTGGAAAGGCCAACCCTGCTTAGACACCCTTCAGGAGCACGATCAGAATCAGCTTCTGCTTTGTGTACATAGCTTACTCTTGACACAAGCCACGATCCCAGTTGCCTTCAAGTTGTCCTTCGGATGAATGCAAACCTGACAATGCTTGGTTTCAATGTCTAGGAATTTCCCTAAGAACATGTAGAACATGAAGGTCACAAGCAAGAGAGTGGGCAAAGAAATCTACAGGACTTCTGATGCAACACCCAGAGTCACAGAGGTTTAAGAGACAAATGCCACACATCAAATAAGAGTTTCATTTCAGGTCGTGAAGTGTCAAGGGTGCCTCGTCAACTTCCTGCATCACCTTGGACCGTGGCGGATCGGAGCCTTAGCATCGGTGCCCGCACTGCTCAGGATGCTTCCTGTTCATGTCTACCGTGTGCCAGAACAGTCAACCTTCACTTCGTCGTTGTGCTTTGACTAAAAGATGTGGTTGTCCAAGTGATGTGGTCAGAAGATGCCAAGTTCCTATTCATACTGCCTCTGGATCTCAATTTCTTGTCAATGCAAAGGGTATGAAGAAACGCCTATCCAAGCTGGTTTGCTCTTTTTGTTCAGTGTTCAAGCTCAGGCACGACCCGTGCTCAGTGGAGGCGCACAAGCCCTACGCTCTCAATGTCATTCTTCAATGCTGAATGGAGCAATATTGTGCCGCTATCTTTCTTGTGCGTCTTGGTGCCCGACGTCTGAAGATGCGAGACCCTCCCATTGCTACAAGAAAAAAAGAGCACATGCGTCTCACAAACGCTTCATTCCTGCGCAGCAGCGGTAAGTCACATAAAAGGAAGAAAAGGCTATCGAATGGGCCGAAACAGTCACAAGAAAGTTCATAGGCCGAACATGGCAGAAGTTCGTGACATGTCTTGCCATGACCGGCCTATCCACACGTCGTTCTCCCCACACCAGAGCCATAGTCAGGCCAGTTGTGACCAAAACCTGGGAGAGATAAATGAGCAGGTAAGTACGACGGACGCCCTGAAGGACTTGCACTCCCGAGCTGGGGCTTCACACCACCGACCCTTTCAAAGCGCCAAAAAGCGAAACCACAGGAACCGCCTCCAACACTTTGCAAAACATCCACAGCATTTCACGCGGCATCAGGAGGAATGTGGGTCTACTGTGCATTGTGTCTGCGGGACACTGACTGGCAATGAAAGGTTCCCAGCCTGGATGGATACTTGGCCACTGAAGGAGAACCTAGAAACGCCAAAGCAATCCGGGCTTGACAAATTCAATCTGTCCAAGCATACATCTCTGTCACAACCGTGAAGCAAAAAGAACCCTGCTGTAGATTGGAAGTCAGTAAGGTCCGTTGCAACGCAGCCAAATGTCAAATGCACAGCTGCACAGCTTCTCAAACTCTTGAGCTCCGCACAAGCCGCCACAGCGGCCACCGGCGCGTAGCTCCTGATGTCTACATGGAACATGGTTCTTGCATGTTCTTGCGTCCGTTGCACGTGTCCCAGGCCTTCTTGATGGAGCCATGCTGAACCCAGAAAACGAAAAAATTCGAGCCACACAAGAGATGGCTGCAGAAAACGCTTGAGATGTGTCTAGACCCTCGCAGGCAAGCGGATCAGCCACAGAGTTGCACTTTTGTGCAAAGAAGCTCTGTGTCTTCACCAGGGTCAAGAAAGTCGGTCAATGAGGACTTTGATTTATCTTGGCATCAAACCAATTGATGCATCGCAAATGTGACAAAAACTGCAGCTTGGGCGCTTTGGCCGATTTTGCACGAAGTCTGTATCTTTCCGAGTGTCACATCGTGCCACTTCCTCGTTTTCTTAAATGAAAAGACAGGACCAAGCAAATGTACGATGAAAACAAGAATTCTGAAACGAAAGGAGCAACACTGTTCAACTTTGGCACATTTCAAGATCACACATGCCCCGGTCTGAATGGCTCATGATGAGACGCCTTTGGACCAAAGGGCTGCATGAAAAACTGTTCTGGCCTCCCCGATGAAACTGTGCTCGGTTCGACGACCACTGTGTGAAAGGGCTGATTTCAACCCTTTCGACGATTCTTTGCGGAGTGAAACTCTGTGTGCAGTTCTGGAATGGTTTCATTGACAAAGTTCCGCAGTGTCAAGTTGTGAGCTTGCAAAAGGACCAAGCCCTTACTATCACTTTCCAACATGTAGCCCAAGCAAATCCTTTTCTAATCTTTTTGACAGTCCTTGTATGTCTTTGTGCATTCTTGGGGGACACTGCATTTCCTACACTTGCTCCGCTTGCTCATTTCGAGCATATGGAAACTGTCAGGTCATTGAATCGTCAAAGTGAAACTCTTCAAGTCCTCGCGTTCACTCAAATTCAACGTGAAACTCTTCAACAAGTCAACAATTTGATCATCTTTGATCTGAGGAGAAGCCATCTTGGAATTAAAAACTCGGCACCAAGGAGAGCAGCCTGGATGATTTAGAGCTTCTAGAAGTAAAGAAAGGGATGAAAAAGGAAAGGATGGAATTCATTGCTCTCACTGAACTCTCATTGAAAAAACCGAATTTAGGGGCAGAAAGGCTCTGGAGGTTTGTGCGCGGCATATAACATCATTGCTTGATGGAATAATAGAAATCAACAATCTGAGTCTTTGGTATAAAAGAGGTGGCGGTGGAAGTACTTGGAAATAGTGGGAAGTAGTGGGAAGTGGACTGGCCAAACCAGAGCGATCTGCATAAAAGCCACAGAAATAATAAGTACAATGGGGCAGGTGCAGGGGAAGGAAACAGCATGTATACAACCCCAAAACAAACGTAAAGGAGTTAGCAAGAAGCAAACACCACCATGATATTGAAGAACACAGCTTAAGAAAAACAGAAAATTGGCGATGACCTTCATTGGAAAGAGGCAAATACATTGAGCGTTAGATAGAACATCTGTTTGCGCATTCCAAGTTGAAGCACCTCGAAACAAAATAGCAGCCTGCCATCTTGCTTGATTTCTTATCTTTATCCTGTGTTCCTTTGTTTGGCAACCATGTGAGACACACCATGATACAACTTTCAAGACAAGCTGAAGCAAAGCCTTTCTGCTGCATTTCTGTCAACAATCTCCACACATCCTTTCAAAAAGAGTGCAGGACCCTCTTCTATTTCACTGTTTGCATGTCTTTTGGTAGACCTTCTCATATGCACTCCCAATTGCCTGGTGAGTGAAAGACATGGCTTCACAACTTGTCCTCAATTGCTTTACATTCTGCTGGGCTTGTGCTGCTTGTTGGGAGAGCTGTATCTCATTGGCACAAGCAGCCTGGCGGCTCTTCGATTTTCTGTAATGGAAAATAACTTCAAACCAAACGACAAGGAAATAAATAGGATGGCAGCACACACACACATGTGTGTATTCATAAGGATCGAATTCGCTTATTCATCACACATATTCAAGATATCGGCACACGCATGCCGCACTCCGCACGCACATATCCAAACGTGGTGGACACATATGCTCATTGTGTATGCATGCAAAAAAGGAGTGCATCCCTTGCCTGTGTGTAAATTTCAATGTTGCACTCCGTTGCCCCCAGCTGGACCCTTTTGTTGATCCTTCCTTTGTTTGATCTTTTTAAAATCCATTCATAAAATTTTGATGGTTTCTCTTTTGATTCATTCATTTAATTCATTCATTCAATTCCATTCATAAAGTGATTCATTGACCCCTTTTGGCTTTTCATTTTTCTGCATCTCTTGAATTCCGTTCTCCGCCTCCACGGCCTTGGCTGCAGCAATGGCTTTTGCAGCCAAATCAGCTGCGTCCTTGTGGGCCTCCCAAAGGAAGCCGCGTTCAACACAACCAGAGACATCAAGAGATTTCTCCCAGAAACAAGGCGAAAGTTCATCAGATCAATTTGATGAATCATTCTTTGGTCTCAGATTGATCCGAAAGTGTAAGTTATTCGTCGTCCAAAGAAGGAAGAACTTCACAGAGTTCATCACACCACAGTGCCACAGTATCATCACAGCTGAAGCTTCACACTGCGCCTGTTCTTTGGCATAATCAGCAGCACGGAGAGCTGCCTTTGCATTCTGAGTCTGTGGTCCGGATCACTTGGTGCTTCATAACTCTGGCTCCGGCGAATTTCGCTTGATCTGCAGCAGCACGAAGTTCTTGAGATTCTTTGATAGCCTTGCCACAACTCAATCCAGTACATGTACAAGCACTTTTCAGTTCAAGAAACATTTTCTAGCCAAGCAAAAGAATAATCATCATAGAAAGAAGAAATGAACAAAATCTGGTTTGACTGATGTCACGACTCTTTAAATGTTTTCATTTCGATTCCTTCGTGTGTCCCAGTGCCTTGTCACGTGCAATCTTCGCTTCGTTCGCTGCTGCCGTGAGCTGCTGAGCGCGCACCTGGACATCCGAAGCTAAGCCTTGGGAGGTCGCCTTGGGAGGTCGCCTTAGGAGGTCCTCATTGAATCTGTAGAAGGGAAAAATTCAAATATACAGGAAAAGAAAGAATATATTTACAGGAAAAGCAAGATCTTTTTTAACTTTTCTATATTTGTTTCCACATTTTTCACTTTTGCCAAACTTTTTCTACATTTTGTCCTACTAGTACATATTCCTACTATTCCTTTGGAACAACTTTGGAGGAACAGATTTGGAGCTTTGTAGATCTTTGTGACTTGTCTCCAGCAGACCCTATGTGTGGTCTCATCGTGTCTGATGCTGGGGCATCCTGTGCCTTCGCTTCTTGCTTTTCTCTGTCTCCTCTCATCTTTGGCATCCTCTCTCTCTCTTTCTGAACTCAGGCTCAGCTCTCTCCTCTCCTCTCTTCTCTTCTCTTCTCTTCTCCTCTCTTCTCTTCTCCTCTCTTCTCTTCTCTTCTCCTCTCTTCTCTTCTCGTCTCTTCTCTTCTCGTCTCTTTACACGTTCTCTCTGAGTTCTCTCTGTGCTCTCTTCGTCCCCGCCTCCATCTGTTTGTGCGCCTCAGCTGCTGCTGATTGCTTGGCCTGGGCATCGCGAGCTGCTGCAGCGCTGGCATCCTGGTCGACGCACAGATCCAAAGAGATCCAGGAATACAGAAATCTCCAGATGTTGCAATATGTTCCCTCTATTTTTGATGCAGATTGAAAACTATACCTCAGAAATGTGCAGAGTTGTTTGCAAAGAAGTGACCTGTTTCCGACATAAGCCATACATAGCTATACTATGCTATGCTCACCAAAGTTGTTTTGGCACTGACAAGTGTTCTCAGTGGCAGTGGTCTGCTCTCCTCCGACTTCTTGATGTCTTGGGTCAGTCGGATCTTTTCAGCATCCTTTGCCTTGAGCACTTCCTGTAAAGAAAGAAGCAAGAATGAGAAATAAGATGAAACACACTTAAACTATCTTAAAATAAGAATAGATCGAATAGATTGGATAGATCAATAATACTTAAAATCAGAAGCTTTTGCTATTAAGAACTCAGCAAAACAGGCTGCTTTCTCCTGAATTTTCTTCACCTCCGCAGCCAGTTTGGCGTTCTCCTGTTCATACTCCTGAAGTTGGAACC
Source organism: Symbiodinium kawagutii (assembly GCA_009767595.1). NCBI lineage: Eukaryota > Dinophyceae > Suessiales > Symbiodiniaceae > Symbiodinium > Symbiodinium kawagutii. The sequence goes on along the minus strand of VSDK01006632.1, from coordinate 202,788 downwards.
TCACGCGGCCGCTTCAAGGTGCGAATTCAGCATCTTCTGAGATGTTCTGAGCATCTTGACATCGTTCAACTTCTCAGATGTCGTATATGGCCATACATGGCCATACCATCACGTATTACACTAAGTCGGATCATGTGCCACAAGTCGTCACCTGCTTTCATGTCCCGATCATGTCCTCATCATGTCCTCTTGTCATTCTCTCATGGGTCCACAAACAAGTCTTGACGTGCAGCTTGAGGCCAGGACGACAGGACTTTCTCGTTGGTAGCCTGCCCTTCTAACATGCCGATACGTTCCTGCAACGCATTCAGAGGGCCTTCACTACATTGCCTTTTCACAGAACCCTTCTTGCACAGGATGAGGAAATCTTTGACATGTGAAACAAAAACGACAATCCAAGTTTGTCCACTCGAGACTGGGAGATCAATGCATGTGGAGAAAACCCATCTCTTGTCACAGGGTCGAAACAAGTTCCCAAGAAATCCAATGGCAAACTAGGCGACAAAGTGCACCAATGGTTTTTTATTCAGAAATGGATAGAAATGGTAGCTGGTTTGTGACCGCTGTACAGGCAACAGGCCCTAGATCTTGGAACAAAGCAGATCTATATAGAAACAGTCGTGCAGCAGGTGGGGCGAGGGGAGCAGCGCACAGTTTCCAACTTTGACTTCAACTCTGTCTCTGTCCCCTGGTGTCACTTCTGTGCTTCGACTCAAATTCCATCTGTCCATCGGAGTCCATCTGAGTCCATCGCTGTCTCTATCTGTCTCTGTTTCTTTGTTGTCTTCTTTCAGCATCTTTGATCTCCTAGATCTCTAAATGCTGTCTTCTCTTGTCCTCATTTTTGTTCCCTCGTCATCTTTATTCTATTCTATTCATTTCTATTCTTCCCCGTTTCTGTTTCTTCGTCCTTCAAATTTCGTTCATCTTTCTCCATCAGCGGCAGGATCTCCTTCAAGGCCCTCTCCCTGAAAGCTGTGGCACGGCTTGGGTTGAGGATGTGTGAGGATGTGTTTTTTTCTGCAGAAGACCGTAGTGAATGCTGTAGTGAATACGGTATTCTTGAACATGGACAACAAAATCAACAAACGTTTCAATCTTCCCTCATCCCCAATGACAACCTGCAAATAACCGCAATAGCTCACCCCTAAGACCAGCATAATCCTAATTTAGGCTCACAATGTCTCCGAATTGGCTCGATGGGCTCGTTTTGGATACTTCTTCGAAGCAAAAGAAAACAGGAGCCCAAGCCCACGATAGTAGGATGGGTCAAAACGGATGAGACTTGGGTGCAAGACAGGTTCCGGATGGTTCCGGGGTCTGTGCGGTCTGTGCTCTGTTTTTCTGAAAGCACTACAAAGTTCGGAACAAAGTCCCCGAACTGAAAAATTGGCCCAAAACATGCACTTTTGAGCTGCAAAAACAGTTTCGAAGTGGAGCGAGGTTGCTCTTCTGAAGGAAAGCACGTGTTGGCAGGAGTTGTTGTTGTTGTTGTTGTTGTTGTTGTTGTTGTACTTCTGGCTTCAAGTCCAAAAGGCCTCGAATGAGCTCAGTAGACAAAATCATGAAGACTCCCAACTGCTCTTTGCCATAAATGATGAGGCCCGGTAAGTGCCGTATCAATTTCATACATGTTATTTTGGCACATGTAATTGTTTGGTAGCAGCTTCAGTGGAAAATGGGCCTGAGGATCAAACCTCTAAATCCGTTCAATGATAGTCTTGTTGAGTCAAACTCAAAAAATCATGCGTTCTTAACATTACGTTTTGCATTTGTCTGGTAGCTCAAGTGGTTGGGATAACTTCAAACACACACTGAACATCACCTGTGACATACGGCTTGGTCCCGAAACGAATGATTTTGGACACGGGGGAGCATAATTTAGCAAAACACACTTGTTCAAACTCCCAACTTTTTCAAAAGTGTAAGATGGATTTGTGACACAGAAACCCATGCGTAGTGTGAGACCTTGGCAGCATGGATGCATGACCTCCCGTCACAATTTGGAGTCAACGGCAACAAACGAAACTGTGACAGTGAACACATCCTGCGCTTTCCTGCGCCATCTGAAGATGTCAAACCGTTGTCGTGCAGCCAGCAAATGCCAGCACCATCTACAACCCATTGACTTTCTTGACTGCGCGGGTTCAGCACAGCATGGGGCCTGTCTTCGGCACTCTTAAAGCTTTCCTGCACGAGCTTCTCACGTGCAAGAGCCACCTTCTTTTCACGCAGCAATTTTTCCTCCTCAGAAGTGAGGCCTTGACAGCAGAGCGTCATAGAAGAAGAACAGTTCAAAGAACGAGAATCATCAAAGCAGATTGCTTTTCATCCGCTTTTTCCCACTTTTTCACCCATTCAAAAGCACTTTGCAGTCGTAGAAAAGATTCATCACGAGGCTTTGATCTCGTGAGTCACAGACGTGCAGTGTCTGCCCTTGCAATCTTCAGCTGGCTCTCGAGTTCCTTGCATAACTCAGAATTTGGAACTCATTTGAACAGCTTCTTCATGAGTTCCTCAACTTGTGAATCTTTTGAGTGACTGAACAAAGTGATTTCTTCGAGCAAGTTTTCCCACAAAGGAAGTCCTGGTTCTTGTTGTTCTGAGCTAGTAGGACTCCTTCAGCAGCAACCACCTGAGTATGACTGAGTTCACAGCAGTCACAGTACTCATAGTGCTGCCACTCAGAAGTTGCATCTCGTTGACACAAGTTCCTACAAGGTTTGCAGGTTGAGTTCCTGCAATTCTTCTACCCCTTCCCATCCCTTCCCCAATTCTTCATTCGACTTCCTGCCCTGCCTTCTGTGTCAAGGATTCAAGTTCATTCCGATAACTGCGAAGTTCCTTCTGGACCTGGCGCGAATAGGTGTAGAACGGCGTAGAGATGTTTAAATCAAATCATCCCAAAGTGTGAAAGAATGGAAACAAGTTGTATGAGGAATGAGAAAAAACAGTGTGATGATGAAAAAAAGTATGTGAGGAAAACACTGCGCGGAAAAAGAGTGAGAAGTTTCTGAAAGCTGAAAGTTGCGCATGTCGTGAACAACCCAGCACTGCTAGGACCTGCTCATTCTGCAGCATGGCTTGCTGAAGCCTGCCAGCACTGCATGGTGGATCTCTTCTTTTAACAAAAGGACGGTACTTCCACACAAATAAAACAAGTACAATACATAATGCAACACATTGCAACATAACGCAATACATTTGAACAAGTAAAATACATTATATCGCTATGTATATTGCAATCCTCCAGAAATCCGATGACAAAGTGCAAGTCTGATTGTGACACCAAGCTGCGCGTTCTGTTTCATTTGCAAGGTCTGGCGGATTTGTTGGTCCTCCGAGACATTGACCGTGGACACAACTCCTTTGAGATACACAACTCCTAAGGGGATGAGAAATTTAGATCTCTTTAGATCTCTTAGAAAAGTCTTTAGATCTCGTTGCAAATCGTTTTCCAATTCCGATGGTTCCATACTACTAGCCTTCACGCAGACTCTTGCCATCCTCGAATTACTCTTCTCAAATCTCCCCGATGCATCTGAGCTATCAAATCTCAAATGATCTTTGCTTTCTGTTTACTCATCATCTACCTCCACGGCCCTCGCCAAAATCCGTGTCCCGCTGTGTAGCTTCCTTCCTCTCAACCTACACCAAATCCGCAGCGAATTCTTCACCAAGGAAAGTGATCCCAGCAGAATCCACGCGATCCCTTAGCCCTTGAAGTGCAGAAGTCCAAACTACACTTGCACTATGTCTCAATAGGACCTCACATGACTTCACTGCACAATTTCACACAGACTTCGCATAACTTCGCATAACTTCGCATAACTTGCAGTCGATGCAGACTCAAGTGCCTCGCGGGTATCGTGCAGCTCCCTGACAAGGCCCAGGGACAATACAAAGAGTTGCCAAAAAAACGTTGCATTTGTAAGCCTTTGCCGTGTTTAATCCCTATTCATTAAACATGTTTTGCCATGATTTGTAAGCAGTTTAAGCATCTATGATTTGTAAGCATACTTTTTTAGCACTTGAATCTATACAGCTGGCTACTTTGGTCGCCTTGAATTTCATTCAGGATACAGTCGTGAGTCCACATGCCCCGCCATGGCAGTGCCTGATGCTTTGATGCAAACGTCCCGTTGCCATTGTCAGCTGGTCCAACTTCACCTGGACACTTTCTTTCAGACAAAGATCTCTTTGAAGGGAAAAAAGGAGACAAAATCGTTTAAGGACAACATCTTTTAAGGAAAGTCGGAAAATCAATCTTTCTCAAAGAGAATGAAGGTGCAACAAGGTAGAATCTATCTTTCTCAAAGAGAATAAAGGTGCTTTTCCTTCTTTCAAAGAGAGAAAAGGTGCTGCCTCCTTTTCCTTGGACTCGCCCTCCAGTTGAGAGATGCGAGCGCGATTCTTCTGCTCAACTTCCCTGGCACATCTTCACAGTGAAACATGTGAAATGTGACAAATGAAAATATCATTCTATAAATATATATATATATATGTGATATTAGATAAGCACTGATCAAACATAGAATTTTACAATGACCATCACGAATGCAATTCAGAAGATCCCTGAAATTTGCCAAGGCACCGGAGATTTCGTTCCAATTTTCCAACCTGGTCTTCCAATTCACTGCAGCTGTCCTCGCCACAATGAGATTTTAACAAATTGTGATCCGAGGATTCCAAGGCAACAACTTGATGGGATAACAGAAGGCAAATTGAAAGTTGAAAAACAAAAACATGAAAGCAGAACGCATGCAACAAGAATGAAACCAAAAGTGTTTTGACTAAACATGTGTAAACAAGTGGTGAAGTAAAGATGCTGTCTATGTGTACATAATCTCTGATGTATGTGATATACGTGATAATGACGATGGTGATGATGGCGACGACCATTGTGATGACAGGGACGATGTTGACTCGGACAATGAGAAATCTCATGCGCTTGTGATGATGAAATCCCTGCCGCGTCTGAACTTGCGCCGTCAAGAAAAGACCTGGTGGAGGGGAATCCCGAGAGTCGGAAAGGCCTTTGGAAATCTGAAAACATCTGCAGCATTGGCAGCCCCAGAGACGCTGGTTGAAGCAAGGTTCCAGCTCCCAAAGAATAATTTCGATTATGACATCTTGTTTCTTGTCAGCATTTCTCACTAGCAATGCTATCGACAACAAGTACAGCACTTGAACCATTTTGAAGTGGTTGAACCATGGTGATCCATGGTGTACATCCTGAATCGAACAAAATCTTCAACGGGACCTCAGTATTGGTAGCAATGTGTGGACTCGGCACTCCTTGGACTTCTGTGACAAGGTCTGGGAGAGCTCCAACTTGTCGTTGGCATCGTCGTAGATGGTCTGTCACAGGGCACCACAGGGGGCACTCTGCGACTTGAAACAGTTACGCAGCCGCGCGAAAGCAGCTGTAGGGCTCTACACATGTCTTCACTAGACCTTTACCAAAACAAATTTCCAGGATTTGTGTTTATTCTGTGGCATGCTGAAAACTTTCGGGCTCTTTCTGCGAAGGTCTTTCTTTCTCGACAGGCTTGAAGCCAGGGGCACAGCATACGTAACAACAAGCTGAAACTTGATGACGGTGTCTTGGTTCTGCGGCACTTTTTTGAGAAATGACACACTGCACACCACACACATTCCACACACCATACAGGCAGCTGGATGCACAGGTCAAGTGCAAATGCAAAACAAGCAATCGAGATCAATCAAGCACCATTAAGCACCATGACAGCAACTGGGACCTGCAGTGCTCGAATTCGAGTCTTCAGTTGATCTTTCATACCTGGGGCCATGATTGTCATCTCTTCACGCAGAGCAATCAAACACACGAGATGACATGAGCTCATGTTATAATACACTTGCGTTACTTTACATTATTTCGCTAAGAAATCACATATTTCATGAAATTGAATTTCCTTGTTAGCATCAGGACCGGAGCTCATGTAATCTGACAGGCATGGTTTCAGACTCCACAAGTAAGATCCTCGCGCATGTGAGACGACAACTCTTCCTGGAAGACTGTCCACATGAAGTGTAACTGTTGAAACATGTTGAAGGAGAGGACTCTCTGCAACTCTGCAACTGTGAATGGATCGATCTGCATTGAGGGCCGCAGGGGGACGAAAGTTTAGCGCGGAACCCTGTTGTGTCGGTTAATTAGCATGAAAGAGCGGGTTTTAGGAAGAAATGTGTGCACATGCAATGGATTAACGCCATAGGTGGGAGGAAGCAGCCCAGCATCTGATATTCAGAACGCTGGGTAGGAATCAGTCCCCCGTACCTTCTCCATGAAAATCTGAAGCGTGAACTGCTTCATGTTTCATCATGTTTCCAAAAGTAAAGAACTGGAATTAGCGAAGAGTTCTTTCATATGCTTCTTTTTGGCTGATGTTTTTTCATTTGTTTCTTTAAGTTCTAAACTGAGCGAAGAGTAGCGGAAATGGACACGCAGCGGGGAGACCTTGGAAGGGACCTGGGGAGCTGGTCCAGTGCTTCCAGGGGGCCCCAACCGCCACCGAAAACTTTTGTGATTCCTAAGCAGTTGGATGTGTTTGAGGGGTGTGCTATGGTGTGCTTGTCGGTGCTCCTCCAACATCTTTTTGAAGGCATCGTTGTTTCGCTGCATTTCGGAAGTGATCTGATGCTGCCTGAACAAGGAATGCTGAATGACCAACACAAGAGAGCTACAAAGAAGATGGGAAACTGTATAAACTTTTGATCTACATTGCTGTTCCCTCATAAAAGACTTTGCACCTCTTCAAGCGCTCTTCCAACTTGCCTTGGATCGCATCCTGTCGCAGAATGGGCTGGAGAAGGAGCATGCGTATGGAGTTCTTGGAATATCTGACTTCCCTTGTCCTCACTTCAAATTATCTCAGGAAACAAGAGATGCACATGAGATACCCTTCTTCATCAATTTCATCATATTCTTGACGTTAAAAGCGAGGTGCATTATCTTGCTGTTCACGATGCCTCCAGATTTGTCAGCAGGGGTGCACGGTGTTGAACAGCGCCTAGGGAGGCAGAAGAGAACATCTCAGCATGATTTTGACGAGTTGCTTTCAATTGAAAATAATGTTGATTCAATCAAAGTGGTTTCAATGAAGAACTAATCAGTCTATTTAGTACAATGAAATACAATGAGTAAATTAGTGCGAGTTGCTCTAATTTCAAAAACAACTTTGCTCGTATACGATTCTCGTACTTGGATGCAACCAGCTTACTACGCCAAAAAGTGAACGAGTCAAAAAAACATGAAAATCCATAAGAAGGACAATTGTTTAATCAACAATGCCATGTCATATATATTCTCAAGATGAACTTGAATTAATTGAATCTGGATACTTTTTCATTAAGAGTATCATTTACCGTCAACAAACGGCGCTTGAACAAGGAGGGTTGAAGTGAGCAAAGCAGCAAACTGAAGAAAATTGCACCCCTGGATACCCCTGGTGATTATCCCATGATGGACAAAAGAAGACTCTTTGCCATGTTCACCTCCCCACTTCACTTTTGGTGACAATTAGGATTGACCACTGCTGAATGGCAACATCAATAGAGACTTAAACGTGGACACAGCTAAAACAAGAATGGTCCAGAATGGTGGCAACGGAAAAGTAATAAGTGGATGATAAGGACAAAACCTCTGTCGTTAGCATGAACCCACAAATGATAGTGATGAAAATGATGATGATGATGATGATGATGATGATGATGATGATGATGATGATGATGGTGACGGAGGTAATGGTGATGGTGGTGATGGTGGTGGTGGTGGTGGTCACATAAACAATTCCTGATACCTCAGAACACAACATCAGCAAACATCAGCCTCATGCCATGAAGGCATTGATCTCATCTACAGGATGATTCAAACAGATTGCTGGATCTGTAAGAATGACAAAGCTTCGGACGACTGCTGGTCTGGCGCCTGGCGCAACATGTCACCCAGTCGCAAATGGCTACGATATCCTCGGCTCTTTGGAAACATGTCTGGTGTAAGTTCTCTCCTGCAACTCTTTGTGTTTCCAACCAACAATCCACACGGTCTGTACAACAGCAGGTACAAGTATGAAAACATCATTGACATCATCTTTAGCCTCATCCTAAACTTTGCTCAGGAACCTACCCCTTTCCAGGATGAGTTACCACGAGTAGGTACGAGAGCAAACCATGTCATATTTTGCTTCGCACTACCATCCAGCAACTGTTGTGCAGCTGTTGTCCAGCTGTTGTGTTGAGATCCGTGCTAAGTGCAGCAATTAGGACACTCACAGATTATATACTCGCCATTTCGAAGTTGTTTCACAACTATCCTGCACTGGACAAGAGTGGTCAACCATCATTCCATCCCATTTCACACTTCCTCAAGGGAAAAAGTTGCTTATTTTCTTTACTCTTGGAAGTCTTAGAGCTCGTGTGGTGGTCCCAGAATGCTCCCAGCATTCTCTTTGAAATGTGTTCAAACTTCTGTCAACATCTTGCCCACAAGTGGAGACTACAGGTGCCTCTTGTTGCGAGCCACAGCAACTGCAACTGTTCCAAGTGCAAGTGGGAGGGCCTAAGCGATACCCGATAACCAACCTCCTACCAGGAATAAAACAAAATCGAGCAGGGAAATCGCACAATGAAGAACTACTGAAAGTGAAAGCAACATGTCTAGCTTTCCGATGCTCTCCTGCCGTTTTTAGTTCCTTGAAACATCGGCTTCCGGATTGTTGCGAAGCAAACATGCAGCGACCAACACATGTGTTCAAAATAAGAGCAGTCTGGAACCCATGCCCTGAAAAATATGAGAAACCCACCCGTGAATAGGAATTCAATAGGAACTGTGCAATTCAGTCCTGACGTCATGACTAAGGTGCCAACAACTGGAAGTGTAGAGCGAACTCCCCCCTCAAAGTGCAATTGACTGAAAATTCTATGCAAACATCAAAGTCTAAACTCGACAATGGTTTAATTTGATGAATCCCAAATGAACTTACAGTTCAATCATTATCTATCATAATTCAATCACTGTCCTTTCTGTCCTATTTTTCTGTTTTCAAACTGTGCATTGGAATGTCACGCGCCTCGCTTGTTGCAGGACGGCCCTGAGAAACTGGGGGGGCACCTCAAGTGAATCGGAAGCTGTGCTGATGCTGTACCTCACAGTGCCCACAGTTTCAATCTGATTCTCTGTGACGCTGACTTCCTCCACTTGGAAGGATAGGAAGAAAGGCAGCACCAGCACCTGCCACTTGTGAACTCGAAAAGATACAACATATCTGTGGTAGATACTTAAATTTATATGTTTAATGATTGATATATTTGTTTGAACACATCTATATATCTTGATCAAGTATGTGTATGTGTGTGTGCACGTCCTTTGTTGGTCTGAAAGTTTGTTGTGCTTTTTGTAGCTCGCGCCTGGATAAAAACATTCTGCATTGACACTGGATTTCACTGAGATCCGCACAGGCTACCACAGCGACCGCAGTTCCATATGCCCTGCAAAAGAACAAACACTGCGAAAAGATACTGGAGTTGACTTCAATGATCTCAAACAAGTAAAATCAATTCATGTGATGACTCAGAAACTCCGGCATCTTTCAGAGGCACATCACTGGCTGATCCAGGTGCACTTTCTAATGATGTGTAACATGTTTGCAAGTTTGTTCTTTGCATTTTCTTGTTCGATGATGTTCGATGTCGTTTTGATTCATTTTGAATTTCCTCAGGATTTCTTGCTTCATTTCGGACGTTTCAGAGAAATCCTGACGCTGCAAGCCGTAGCACCTGGTTGATGGGGCCATGTCGTCTGCGTCGGTGACACGCTGCCCACCAACTCGGACTACGCTTTTCCCGAACAGGATAAGGCTGCAGACATTCATCTAAAAAAGAGCATTGAATCCGCTGGCACTGGGTATTGAGAATTTGGTCAAATGCTTTGCGGTTCAGAGTCACAATTGAAGATAGGACATGTCTAAAAATACAGGTGCTTGGGATTGGCAGCAGGAAAGTCCAAGATTGTCTGCCACCACCGGTACAAGTTTTTGCAACAAACAAGTGTGTGTGTGTGTGCGTGTGTCTCATGGCCTACACCTGCTACAGGAAACAAAAAATCAACTGCGGATCCTGAAACATATAGCAAGAAACTGTAAGACAAAACGAGGAACACAACTGAAATCAAAAAAGGACACAAAAAATTGAAGGGTGAAACCTTTCCGAACACGGCCAATCAACAAAGTGTAATTGTGGTCCCTGCAAGGGTATCTATTCAAATTATTCAATGGTTTTCGTTTGAGCCTTTTATGTTCATTGCATTGTGGACAACAATTCTGGCCTTTCACGCCTTGATTCGTTAGCACTCCAGCCATCACCGGGAGCGCGGATGGGCAACTAATTAGACAACAACCATGCTGAGCAGTGCCAGCCATGCCATCACTGTCTTGGAATCTACCAATATGATAGATAGTCAATCATGTCAATACAAAAATAGATATAGATAGTCAAACAATGTCAGTCATGTCCCCTTGCACCTGGAGCTCAATGTCTATAAATGTCTAAATCTTGGTTGATCAGCCCATTCATTTGAGTTCACATTCTGTGCACGATATGAAAAGTTCTGGAAAGGGTGGCGAGCGATCTACCTTTGCAAGCGACTTGACACCCAGGGGGTGCAGTGGTAGCGGATAGTCTTGTTATGTCTTGTTATATGCGTGGATGAAATGGTCATTTTGTTCCCGAGAGATCTACCGTTGCAGGCGACTTGACGCCCAGGGGGTGCAGTGGTAGCGGATAGTCTTGTTATATGTAACAACCCCAGTATGCCCGAGCAATTTTTCCGCCAGCAGAGTTCAGTTTGCTCTAGGGGGAAAATTTGGAAACTTTGGCACCGAGGCACCACAAAGGTGCCCTTCGGGCAAGACCTGCATTTCAAAAGAATCTCAACGTTTATCCTCGGAGCACTAGTCATGACTCTCATGACCATATTGAAGTCTAAGTGTTCGCACTTGATCTCGAAGATCTGTTCGGAAAAAGTGATCTCAGAAAAGTCACCACATGGTCATGATGCATTCTGCAAGCTTGGAAGAGTCTATCCATGAATTTGTAAATTGATCTTATTGAGTCCATCAAATAGGAGAGGCTCAAATCATCTCAAATCTGATTCCTGAGATTCAAACAGTAGGGGAGCCAATCTGAAAGTCCAGGAGTTTCACGTAAGAATCGTTAAGAATCGTTGAGAACCGTTGAGAATCGTTTAGAATCGTTGGCGAGCGCTTCCATTGGCCAGAAACAATAGAGATATGCCCCAACATGCCTCAAGCACAGGGCCGGAAGGGGGCGTCAGATCCCAACTTGCAGGGTTGTTCCATCAAGTGCAGCTTGGGAACAGCCTGACGCTGGTTGATGCTGGTTGATGCTGGTTGATGCCTTTCTCCCAAGCACTTACCACTTGGTGTTTGGAGAAATTTAGATCTGTTTACTAACTTGAATCATTTTTCATCCAACTTGACTCAATTTATTCTGCTAACACCAAGTTGACTAGATGAATTCTGCTAAATGTTCCAAACACTTATCACATCTTATCACTGGCACCAACTGTTCACCAACCCGATGCTCTGTTGGTGATCTGGCGCACTTCTCAGCTCTCAGCGCCTCTGCCTCGGCACCGCATTGACAGCTTCATGTCAATCAAATGCTCAGAATGCTTTGAATATCTTTGAATGCTTAAAATCTCTTAGAAATTCTTAGAATACTAATCTTAATATATCTTAGCTGTAGTTAAGAAGTCAATGCTCAAAAATAATTGGCTGATTGGTGCATCAATAGCCTGGATGGTACTGGCCGCTATTGCAGAGTCGAAATGGAATAAAAAAGAACTTCCTTTTTGGGTGCCACGAGTTTCAGACGCCAAAGGGTCGGTACAAATCGTTCGCACTGTCGACAAAACATTGCTTCAGCTGAGGATCCATGGGAGCCGGAAGCTGTTGCTTGCTTTTGCCTGATATCCAAAAAGGCACCCTGGGGAAATACGGCCGCAGGATATAGCAAGTCGACAGGTTTGCATTGAAAAAAACGACAAGAATAAAAAATTTTCGTAATTTCTGGAAATTCTGAATCAAACTTAAGTTTAAGAAATTCCTTGGTTCAAATTTGTTTAACTTCATGAATTTCTTCGAAGTTTCTGGTCTCTCCTGAAGCTCGTCCGCGGCTCGCTGAGCTGCTTCAGCCTCTTTGGCTGCCTTGGCCTCGTGGTGGGAGGCAGTTCTGTGTTCTGCCAATGCTAAGCTTTGAATTGAAAATATAGATATTTTCTTACGCCTTTAAATTTAAATATTCTAAATGCTGAATTTGTTTCGTGGAGATCTTGAGAGCTTAGAGTCTTCGCCTGAGCTTCCAGGGCCAATCGAACTCGCTCCTGTGCAGCGGCGGCTTCTCTTTGCAAACCAGCCGCCTGGCGCCACGACGGCTGAGCCCGGAGCCCAAAGCTGCAGATGCCCCGTGTCGCGCCTTCTCAGCTGTGGCAGAACTCGCTTCTTCCACAGCCTTCAACTCCGCCATCTTGGCTTCCTCCAGCAAAACAAAATGAAGCAAAGAATTTCACATAGAAATCAATATTTGAAGAGTTTTAACAGCAAATATATAGAAATCAGCGTCTTTGAAGAGTTTTGACTGTTTACACTTTGATCCAAGAGATGCCACTCTGCAGGCCTCCACCGTGCGTTTGGCCTGAGTTGCCTCTTCCTGCGCTTTGGCCTGTATCCGCTTCGCCTCGCGGTGAGAAACTCAGCGGCATTTCATGCTGTGTTGAGGACTCGATGAAATCTTTACGAAGTTGGTTCTACAGTGCAGTTCCAAGTGTTGGAAGTAAAACCTTTGTTGACGGAAGTTGTTTCAGGTGACATGGTTTTAGGATGTTTCACGTGGATACTCCTGATCAGCGTCATCCTTCAGCCGCGTTGATCCTTTGTGCCTCCTGGATCTCTGCTTCCAAAGTTTGTGTTCGAGATGCGGAGACGCGCGCGGACTCTTTCGCCTGGACGAGGCACAGAGTTAGAGTGAAAGTAGAAACCTTTCTCGAATCATGGATTCCTTCTCCACATGAATGATGATAAATTATGAATTCATGGATTATGAATTCATGGATTATGAATGAATTATGAATGAAATTGTGATTTCCACATTGAAGTAAACAAAGGCTCCTTACAACGACAACAAGACAAGCAACTACAACTGCTACCATCTGCAACCACGACTGCGGTATGGAGCACTGGACCAGTGCCTGCGCTTCATAAGTCTGTGCCTGCACGGCAGCCGCACGCGTCCTCTCCTGGAGAGCAGGTGAGGCTCCCGAAGGAGAGCGGTACCCAGCGAAAATCTCAAAGGACATGCCCAGCTTCAGTGTTCAACAATGGTTTTCAATTTTTGCCTAAGCTTTCCCTCTTATTCTTGTTATTTTCTTTCTTTTTTCCATCTTCTTCTTCCTTTTCTCCTCTTTCCTCCTTTTTTCCTCCTTTTTCCTCTTGCTGCATCTTTCTGCTAATGTGGGAACTGCTCCTGGGAAGCTTGCAGGTCCGCAGCCAATTTGCTGTTTTCGCTCTCCTTCGCTTTGAGGCTGGCCTCCGAAAGCGCGACTGTCAACACCATGGGTCATTCAAAGTAAAGTTGATGGTATCCAGTACTAATGTTAATCAGTCAGTTTACATTGATCACTTAAGTCGATCATTTTGCAATGGCACTTTCCGTAGAGTATGGCTAATCATGTTGATTCAAAGCGCTGAAGGATACAGGTTTTCACAGCTGAAACAGCTGGTGCTAAAATTGGTTCGATAATGCAACCTGTTAGTTCTGCACAACGCCATGTCTAACAACTCGCTGAAAGCTTCAGTTGGCACCCATGCGAGTCGGCAAACGACTTGGATGAACTAGCCCGAGAAACCACAAGGTTGTCCATGAAGGTAATGAAACTTTGTCACGACTAGAAATCATCACTTGGATGATTGGGTTCCCTGCGCTAGAAAATTTCTTGACAACCTTAAAATCTTTGAAGCGCAGGAGCTATGGAATCATGGAACTCTTGATTCCGGCAACAGTTCTGAAATCCTGCAAGCATAAAACTGCAGGAATGTTGATGTTTTCCAAACTCTTTGTTTCTGGAACCTTTGACCAACAGCCAGCCGATATCAGCCTATTACCCGTCTTCGTCTTCACTATCTTTTCAGTCACCATTCAGGCTTCTGAGAAGACTCTGATACCAAAGGACCCTGTAGAATTCTACTGCACGCAATTGGCGTGCAAACCAGGGTTCAGGAGGGCAAGGAGGGGAAATTCATGCACATCCCACTGCACCATAGACGAGGAAAAGAAGCGACTTGACGTCTACGAAAGGCAAACGCAAAGCCCCAGCACAAGCCGTCGCGACGTTGATCCACAGCTGTAGTTTAGCTCCAAATCAAGCTTTGTGAGCAGCTTTATGTATCTTAAATGATTCTCAAATGTATATATATATATATCTTATCTTTACGTTTGTAAATGATTGCTTTGTGGTATTTGTGCTTTATGTTTTTAGTCTCGATTTGTGCCATTTTGTGCCCACAAAGCTTCAACATTGCCTTTGCTGGTCCGTCTCCCACCTCCAACTGCTTCAATTCGTTGGACAGCTTCTCGTTCTGCGAGTACGACTCCTGAGATTGGATCACGGCATTGACATATCTGCTGGTTGAAACAAGGGTTTGATATATGTTATGATGGTTGAACATTGATTTAACACAACCTTGGTTGAACATTGGCTGACATGACTTATATATGGACATTGGTTATTGGTTGTTAATCATGGCGGTTCAAGAATGCTTTAACTATGGTCAAACAATAGTCACTCATGAAGTATCAATGATGGTATAGAATGGTATAGAAAAATGATGAACAAATGGACTGTAACCAATCATGGTCCACCAAGGCTGGTTCAAAAGCATTGACTCATGATGGTTCCGTAGTCACTACTCGTGGTATAATGATTGATTCTCCAACAATTTAGCAACAACCGTGATTGGTGTGATGATACCGTAAATAAACCGGTCATAAAGCCTTCTAAAGAAATCGATGCGATTCTTTCATCAAATGTGCACTACAGTTTAAAAAGATAGCATGGAACAGATTTGAACAATACATATTCTTCATTGACCACAATCAACAAATGGCCTCAAGGTGTTGTGCTGTCAGCATCGCTCCGTCAGCTTGGCAGAGAAGAGCTGTTCGTTCTGCGCAACGGTCTCCAAAAGGTTGACCCGTCGCATCAGCTTCCTGAGGAAGTTGAAGCGCCGTTGAAAAGATTGAACCGAAGGAAGGTTGTTCCCAATATGAAGAGATTTGAATTCATTTGATTTTCATTTGTTCATGGAACAAAATTCATTTGTTCATAATCATTGAACTTCGCTAATCAGGTCATCGGATGCACTAGTTCTCAGAGTGCAATGTTGTCATATTTGGAGATTGAGAATCGAGGCGTATCACAGTCACTTTAAGACTGTGAAAGTTCTGCGTGATGATTTCAAATAGTGTTTCCGCAGAAAATAGCAGCATACAGCAGCATGCTATTGTACGGCAGTAGTCTGAGCCAAAAGCTCTTATGGCGATAAGAAGAGAGTCTTAGATTGAAAGAAAAGGCCCTGATTTCACCTTTGTTCAAGTCCATCCTTTCGTCGGATTGCTTTCCAAGCTTCTGATTCTCCTCCTCCATCTTCGGTAATTGATCTTCTAAGTACTTGTTCTTTTCCTGGGCCTGTCAGCTTCAGAGGAACTGGAGGCCTCGTTGATTTCTCTTGTTATTTTTGTTATCCCCAAGCCTCCAATACGCATATTATGGCAGTGCTGAGACTCACCACTACTGACCAACTCCTCAACTTTGTCCGAGCCTTTTCCAGCGACATGGTCATGTTCCGCTCTCGCTGGAGCGCGTCGGAGATATCTGCCTGGAGAAAATCTTCACCGACACTGAGATCACTTATTTCATAATAGTAGTGCCATAATATCTTCACTTTCCATGCACTGCCTAGGCTTGACGGTGCCTCCAAGACCTTCTGCTCACTTTGCAAACGCTGGACTTCCACGGAGGCTGCCTCTCAGACACAACTTGGAGAACAGAAAAATCACAATCTTATGAACATTTAATGAAGCGATAATATGAGAAAAATAAATTGAGATTGATTCATACCAAATTGATTCTTTTGTCCAATGACATTTTGATGTTTCGTTGGTTCTGGCGCCTGCATTTCCTGCGTCAGCTGCGCTTCCTTGGCGCGCGCTGCCTGCATTGCCTGGTCCAGCTGCACCACCTGTGGCCGTGCAAACAGGTGCCAAAAGGAGTAAGAATAAAATCAGCAGAAGAAGAGAGGATAAGAACATAAAACAAGCAGAAGAGTGATAAGAATAATCAGAGTAAGAATAAGAATTAAGAATTAAGCTAAACAAAATAAGAGAAGCTTAGTAAGCAAGAGATTATAAGAGTATAAGATAAGCAAAATAAGAGTAAGAATTAAGAATTAGATTTCAATCCTGTTAGACAAAGAAAATGACTAGGACCAGGAAGAGTAAGCATAAGAATTCAGAACAAGGCATAATCAGTTCAATCCGAATGCAATGCAGAATACATGAAAGAATCAAATTGCAAAGAATCTGAATTCAATCGAATCAGGGAACAACATTCCTTGAGACAGGAAGTCATTGTCGTTTTGCTGTCCATGCCTTGGCATTGAGGGTTTCCAGTTGCCCTTTGGCACTCTCCAGTTCACCCTTCGCCTGTGAATGCAGCTGTGCAGTCTGATATCAACAAAATTCAAAAATTGATACGCAATGCTTTGCAGATCTTTGCAGAATCTAGCATGAATCAGAAATTGATTGCAGTTTTGCCAATCCTATAGTATTTTTCTGTGCCGGTGGGTTTTCTCTGTCTGTGTATATCTCTAACTCTGCAGCTTGTGATCTGTCTGTTGGAACATCCAAAAACGTCGCTAAAAACGTCCCAGGAGCATCAGTTCTTTTATGATTTTGACTTGAAAACGTACTTCTCCCCACAGCAAGTGCAATTTTTTGCTTGGTGCTCTCGCTACTGACCTCCGCAACCGCCGTTTTTAACGAGCCTACCTTTTCGACCATTCCGGATCACAAGACTAGTGAAACACAGCATTGCACGCGGTTCCTATCAGTCATGCACATAAACACAACACACACACACACATCTGTGAGCTTCTCTGCCATTTGTTATCACAGGCTACCTGCTGCAACTTTCTAAACAGCGGACTACTTCCAAAGTTCCTTGGACACATGTACATAGATGAAATGATTTGAAATGATTTACTGCGTTGATTTGCATCATTTTGCATCTATGTTGGGTACCATTGGGTGCCCATAGCTGTCCTTCCAACAGCACAAGTTGGCAGCGGTGCCTGCTCTGTTGCAGTGGTGGTCACCTCCAACCTCGGCGGCTTCACACATTTCGAGAGCACTGAGTGCTGCACTGAGTTCCAGGCTGGGCTTCGATTTGAGCAAGCTGAGTTTGGAGGGCTCCCTCCTGTCACGAAAGATTCAATAGAAATGAGTTTAAATAAGTGCTGAAATATCTTCAAAGGCTTTCTCCTTCTCAACATAAGATGAGTCTCTCAAAGTAGCAAGAAGTTCAATGACATGATGATTTCTGTGAGATTGCACCCCCAACCTTCGCATCTGTGACTTCGCGGTCAGCCTTCACTTGCTTGCCCACTTGCCTGCAGAAAATCTTGGAGCAAACTTGTGAAGTTCACGAGTCAACAGATTTGATGCTCACGCAAATCGGGTTGCGTCTGCAGCGTCTGCACTTCTTCCTTGCCAGTCTTAAGCACGTTACAAGGACGGGAGCCACGAGGTGCGTTGCATGATTTCTCGATTCCTTTTGTTAAAAACGAAACACAGTTCCTCTGAGAAACCATGCATTCACATCACTCTATTTTGCATAGTCAAATCCGTAACGAAAGAGCGCTACATTGATATGCTGGCGTCTCCAGTAGCAAACTCTTGACAATCAAAGAATCCAACACTAGCTGTGGCTTGAACATATAGAATGAAAATAACAAATCAACATGTGTCATGCGACCAACCAACTTCCCAGTTTCACATTACATCTCTCTCAACACAACTTTTGAATGAGTGTTAACAAAGGCATTTATCCGTGATTGTCATGTGCCATCATTGGCCCTGTGTCAGTCACTGAGGAATCTTTTACATATCGGCATGGATTACAAATGATTTCAGCGCAGTTCGAAGTCATCAGTCTTCCGGCCGCGCTTCAAATTCTCTAGTAAAGTGATCTTCTCCTTCTCCAGGTAAGCGATCTGGTCCTACCGAAATTCTGCCGGATGAGGATCTTATGACACTCTTGGAGCATGGGAGTAACCGAATTGGAAAACAAGGCAGCTTGCTGACAAAAATAGCATGTCAATTTGTGTTCCCAAATCAATAGAAAAGGTTCCTACGGAGATTAGGGGTTAAGGGTTAACTGCAAGCAGAGCAACAGCAAGCACCTCCTTTTGTCTGAACTAAGACAGGTGCCAATGTGGGTGCTGCTTGATTCTGTCTTGGTTCTGTCTGACCCTCAAGTCAGATCTTCTGAACGAAAAGTTTGTGGACCTTGAGTCCACACAACAGTGATGGTGGTGACAGTCCAGACCAACCCCCTCGCCGCCAGAGGCAGACGCAGGGACGAAGTCCGAACACTGGAACCACCATCGAA
>VSDK01006632.1:143581-173158 GCA_009767595.1 Symbiodinium kawagutii | reverse complement strand
GAGGCGACGGTGTCGACTTCCGGAAAGTCCACCATCTCCATGTCGGCAGGCAACTCCGAAGCCTCTTCGGGCATCACGGGAGTAGATGAAGTCGCCATTGCGATAGTTTGAAGGGTGCGGTCTAGCCTAAAGCTTTTTCTCAACCAAAGTGGGCACCCAACCAAACTTGAGCCAAAATGGTGAACCATTTTGGCCATATGATTTTGCAACACATTGCTTGCTCTACGCAAGCTCCAAGCAATAGCAAAAACATTTTGAAGAAATCCTTCTGTGGATAGATAGATCTACCATGATCTATGGTCTGTGTATATTGTGGCACATGAATGTACCTAATATGCCAGCTACATCCAGCTACGCTTGGTTGCTTGGTTGATCGCTGAATTGCTCCAGTGACAGTACATGATGGGCCGGTCCTCTTTCTGCTTGATGTCGGATTCCAATTCTACCTGCCGTTGAATACTCTCAGCGTCAGCTTGCCTGCAATCAGCATTGCACAAATGATGAAAGCAAGGCAAGCAGTCTCTACTGTACAGACGAGACAGCCCAGTGTGCCACCTCCTCCAAACCCCTGGTCCTGAACACTATTTATTTGTTGATCTATCTGACTATCTATGCTGGCTTTGGTCAAACTGACTGCGAAAGACTGACGTACATACAAGCAACCAACAATGTTACGAAGTGCGCAACTGAACCGGGGTCCCATTGGCACCCACACCAACACCAATGTCTACACAAACGCAGTGCTTATCACTAAAGGTCAAACAATCTTATTGTTGCGAACAGCACATGCCAACAGCACACTCATATCATTGCTCATGACTCATAATGTCATAGCAGCATTGCTTTGCCAAATGTTCCTGCCAATGTTAACCTGTCCAACTGATCAGTTGGTCTCGACACCAACATCGGCCACCAGCCGCTCCTGTCAGACTGTCATCTCACTATTGTTTTATCGATCAGTTGGTATCACCTACAGCACTTATGATGTCAGTTACCAAGCATTGTTGCTATGACCTGTGTGCAACAATCATTGTCAACTGTATCTTGTACAACAATTGTTGCTATAACAGGTTATAGCTATGACAATAGTTGTCACTGTATCTGGTGCTGCAATTTTTCCCCAACTGATAGCTGTATGCGATGGTGCCACTGGACCTGCAAGCTAAGGCTCCAGCGTCAGCCGCTCCTGCAATTTGGCCATTTCAGCTAGTAGCTCGTTTCTGCTGGCCTCGCGCTACGAACTGGCTAATGATTGTAGTTGATGATGGTTGATGGTTGATAGTTGAATCAAGATTGAAGATTGATGTCATGAATGATGGTTCATGATGGAAAATGATGGAAAAGTGCACTTCACAACTCAAGTGATGGGGACTGGAAATTCTATCGCCGTTCATAAATGCAAATTGGCATAGTATGTATGACAAGTATCCATCTGGATCTCAAAAAAAATCGGTAGCATTGTATCGGTGAAGGTTGAGTAAGTTTGTGATGTGCAGCGTGCTGGAGGAGAAAAACAACTCACTCTCTTTTGAGCTGTTTGCGATGAACAAAAACAAACTGCTTTGCTTTTTGGATGTTCACTAGTCACTAAACGAAAAAGCGCTCACTTTAGCAGTAAGTCTTGCTGGAGTTTCAGAAAGAATGTCTGCCGTGAACGTGCGAAACACAAGCATGACTTGAGTTGGTGGTGGATGGAAACAAAAACAAAATGGGTCCGTTACCCGCCAAACATTGGCATACAAACGTAGTTTGAGCTCGTGAGCAAAAGGAGTTGTACACTTCTTCTGTGACCATTTGAAACAGAAACAAAAGATGGAACAAACGAGAGAAGTATCGCCTTTGGCTAGAGCTGCTAGGAAGCAAAACCATAGCTATCGGGAAGTGATGCAAATGCTTCGCGAAGACTTCTGCAGTATGAGAACGAACCCTGGGAAGAAATAAAGCGTCAT
This sequence comes from Symbiodinium kawagutii, assembly GCA_009767595.1. Taxonomy (NCBI): domain Eukaryota; class Dinophyceae; order Suessiales; family Symbiodiniaceae; genus Symbiodinium; species Symbiodinium kawagutii. The sequence continues at coordinate 171,209 of VSDK01006632.1, read as the reverse complement.
TTCCGCCTTCGGTTACTGGGGCAATGTACAGCAATGCCAAGACACAAATGCTGAAGATATCCAAAGATATCATGACTTTCAGCCACGTAAGAATGGACTATAATTTTCAGAGCCTGCTCAGCCTGCTCAAGTCACTCCTTTCTTTTGCTCTCTGCAAAAAGATAGCCGCAATGTGTTTCCAGTATTTTCCAGTAAGAAGCGTGTGGCCAAAATGGCTCTCATCAAAAATGGTTGAGTGCCTCTTTTCTTTTTCTTCGTAAAGCTTTGAGAAAAGTAGAAAAACATGCACACTTTGTAGAAATTTGAACTGATTACATTTTCTGCTGCACCACTCCAGGCACAGGTCAGTGTACATGTTTCCCATACCAACTTTTAAACTCAGCCTCAGTCAATCCTGTGGGAGAGTCAATGCAAAGAAAGGGCCGGAAAATCAGTGGGCATTGTAACCTCATAGACTAGCAGAGCTCCCACGCTACAATAACAATATACTTGCAAACAGATGCAAACAGCAATGACACCTCGAGCCAAGCAATGCCCCAAGAAGCGAAATAGTGACGGATGTGCAGATCATTGCTACTGGATACAGACTCTTTGGACCGCCCACGGGATCACAAGACATCGTTCGCAGAAGGCAACAATGAACCATCACTGGACATCGAGATACATCGAGTGTAGACCACGCCACGAGCACACCCACAATGCCGATAGTATCAAGCCTCCAACCTTCCTTGGAGTCTTCTATTGATCACTGATATTGTATACAACCCATGCCACCTTCTGCCTGGCCTGGCAACCTCTTTTAAAGCACGTCAACTTTTTACAGAGAAAGGCGGCTGGGAACACTCCTCATTTAGGACACATGCACATCCAACTGTGCAAAGCAAACTGCTATTTTGTTCATAATTACATCTACATTACATGTTCTTAATTTGGTGGAAGATGACATATACACACATGTTTTTGAAAAAGTGGTGAGACTGGATGAAATAAACAATGTTGAATGCTGTCCAAAGACCAAGCGCAAACACGGTTCCGAAGCAGGTGCAAAAGAAAAGGAACCCCGCAGACAAGTTTGCTTGCACAAGTCGTTTGACTTTGCAAACTTCATCAGAATATGCTTCACAGGTGTGTTTTCTATGACATTTAGATACATTTATGAATTGTTTCCGGTGATTTGCATTGATTTGCGCCTTTACCAGCGAGCAATATTTCTCAAGATACCAAATCAGTAGGAGGCAATATGATGGGTGCAGCGAAATGTTTCCAGCTCGGCCTGCATCTTTTGCTGCGCAATCTGCGACATCTCCAACTTGTCATTGACTTCGGTGTAAATTTCCTGGTAGAAATAAAAGGAACACAGCGGAACACATGACAATACAGTGGAAAAACAGTGAAAAAAGCGTTCAAATCTTTAAGGAACACATTTGGAAAAAAAAAAATCAAATTTTATAAGGAACACACTTCACTTCGGGGTAAAAACATTTTCATGAACACTTAAGGATAGTCTGACGTGCAACTCTCCAAGCTCCTGCAGCATGGAGATCTGCATGCGCAGCTCTTCTCCAACGCCTTGGGTGAAAGGAAAGGAGGAGTGAAAGGAGAAGAAAGGACTGGGGAAAAGGAGGAAAACAAATGAAAGGAAGAAGAATATGGAAAGAATAAAGAAACAAATAAGAATAAGGTAATAATGAGAATAGGAAAAAAGGAAAGAGAAGAAAGGGGAGTGGGAGGAAAAAGGTCAGAACTCTTCCTTCTCCTCCCTCTCATTCCACTTCTTGCACAGCGGTCTGGTGATGCTCACAGAAAAGAATACGGTCGGATAAGAATGTTGTAAAAATTACTGCTGAAGAAAACTGGTTCAGATTGACATAGGTATCAACATTTGTTTGTTCCTATCTTGACCTGCATGTCACTCTGCGGGATCAAAACACTGTATGGTTTGTTGTCTTTGTAACGGATGGTCATCTGCTCTTCCATTGGGCTGGGGCTCACATCGTGGCTTCAAGATTTCAATTCAATTTTCAGCTGCGCTCAAGCTGCGGACGTCTTTCCACATCCAACTGCTCCTCTTGGAGCTTTGCTTGGGAGCGAGGCTACTGAAGTACCCGTTGGAAGCTACGGAGCGAGTACTTGTTCCAAACATTTCAGCTGCAAGAGAACATGTTTACAATTTCTTTTCACAAATCTCAGTTTACAAGTTCTATTTTAGACATCTTCTCATACTACTGCTTTTAATATACAAGTATTCAGTTTATTTCCATTTTTCTACATGTTTCATTTCTTTTTTCATGTCGAATGAAGAAACTCTGTGAGTTCCGTCAGTTCCTGTCCTCCATCTGCCGTTTCAGGTCTTCAGCTCCCTTCTCGATTTGTGCTGCTTGGTGGGTGCGCCTGCACGAAGGATGGGGCGGGCGTTGAGGCGTGGATCGGTCCGGGGGTCAACTACAATGGGCACCAGAAGATATGCAACTTGAGGTTAAGCCATTGAGAACTTAGAGACTACTAAGTTCCTCAGACTGAAGTTCATTCTTTGAAGAATTGAATTCATCAAACAAAATATTCGAATCTTTTGATGTTCGGAAGCTGCTTGCGACAGCCTCTGTAGTTGATCTTGCAACTTGCGCTCCAGGTTGGCCTTGCACAAGTTGTCTCTGGCTGAAGAAATTGTCCCAAGACATACATTGCATTCATTGCATTTCCGCAGGAAGCCTCTTCTTCCAGGGATCATGAAGAACTGAACACAGTGATCCTACAAGCGCCATGGTCACAGCATGCACCTCCATTCCATCAAAGAGACCTCTCCGCGCAACACAACCTCGCTGCTTCCCAACAGCGTCAAGCCACTGACTTTCGGGATCATTAAGCACCAAGCGATGGTAGAGACTTGATATGACTATAATCAAGCTTTGCCGAGAATCATGTTCTGTGGATTACGCAGGTCATAGAAATCCAGCAAAAAGTCAGAGCAACTATACTAGAGGCCTTGAACTGCAATGACCAATTCGGGTTTATGGTGCTGACAGCATGAAAAAGGTAAGTATTCTTCCTGGAAGCAATTTCACCTCTGAGGACCCAACGAGGTCCATTCCTGCCACGGCTGAGGATATTTCTGACTCCATCTTCGTAAAACTCACAAAATAAGTTCGAGAGAGAACTGGGATTGGTTCGCCATTGGTGAACCCTGGCAAACCCTGGTGAACTCTGGTGAACCCTGGTGAACCTTTCAGCTTAACCAAGCGCAGTTTTCTGTTGGCACATTGCCTCCGGGCCAAAGTCACAGCTGCCGCGACCAAAGTCAGCGACCTGCAGCCAGGGCTCGCTGTGGAAATCACTCTGTGCATCTCTTCACAAAAAAAAAAACACGATGATTAAGGACAAATAAAAAAGTCCATGCAGAACCGTCATCCTACAGATGCTGAGGCGGAGGCATGGCTGGGACACCCGTGGGTGAGCTCCATGCTGCCACCCGCGGCGTTGCCGCGTTGCAATCCTGTGCCAAGCAACGGCCCCAAGCGGTGCTGCGGTTCAATCCATGGGTCGGGGGTCCTGCTCCCGAAGAGCTCCCGGCTGCTCCCCACATGGGATACGAACAGAACCACCGACGACCGTGGTTTCTCACAGCATGGTGAAAATCCGGTAATTATGTCAATACACATTGACATAATGATTTCTGAACGGGTCCGGGCAAAGGCCTGGCCAGCTGGCTTTGAGGCTTGGAAGCCTGACCAGCGTTGAGCAGCAGCCTGACCCTCTCACGTTGCTCCGTGCTTGGCTTTTTGAGTGAGGGACGTTGATCACTTGGGGTTGGTCGCTTAACTGTCATCAGTTGGTTTGATCATTTACTGATAGGTTGCTAAACAAAAACATACAACAATCAACTATTTGTCCACTTCAATCCAACTGAAACAAGCAAGTAACAAGCATCAACAGCCAGACACTTGAGAATTTATGAATTGAGTCATGAATGCTGCTTAACATAGTTACACCTTTAAGCAAGTAAAGGACTTCCAATAATGATGCTTGATCAACCATTTCACTTCATCATTGACAATTAAGCATCATCTGCCATTATCCGCCACAATTGACCACCATCGGTGAGTACCAGCCATTCATCATTATTGGCTGGTTGCAAACCGTCATGTACTAGCCATGTTTAGCCAACAACAATCTGCGTGATCAACGGTCAATGATGATCAATAGGCAATTTCAATACAGCCTATAAGGTTGCTAATGGTTGAAGCTCATATGGTTGATAATGTCATCATAGTTTTGCTGTTAAGCATCACTGACCATCATTTGCCATGATTTTGACAAGGTTAAATCTAATCTAATCATAATATATAACTAATTGATCATGTTTCATGGTGGTCTGGAATTACCAAACCATTCCTGGGTTCAGAAGTGGTTAACTAACTATATTCACAGTGGCTGGTGGGTACAGTAACACCTACTTCACTGTAATGATTATAGTCAACTATCAGTGACCATTCACCATTCCCATTCATGGTTTCCAACCACTACAAACCATTGTAACCAGTTATCAACCAGACATCAAGCAGTTATCCACTTATCAACCAGCTCCCAACCATTATAAACCATGCTTATTTTGTTAACTAACCTTCACCATGATCAATCCAATGATCAACATGGCTCGATGATCAATCCCTTCTTCACGGCTAAACCACCTGCCCCCCTTGCTCCCTCCTGGCACCACAAAGCCGGCTCCAGCTGCACCTGCAGAGATGGTCAACTGGAGATTTTTCCCCAGCAAAAACTGATGGTTTGATCGTTGGGGAGTTGTTTTGTTGATCGTTTTCTTCCATGATGGTTCTATGACATGTTTTTGCAATTGATAACGATGATTGGATGATGACTAGTGACGGTTGATAGGTTTGATCATGGTCTACACTGATTGATGGTGGTGGATTCCGTCGATAAACGACATTTCGGTGCTCTTTTATGATCTCGAAAAAATCGGGTACTCCTCCAGCCACATTTTCGATCAGTTTTTCGGTGGAAAAGAAAAACTTTAAAACTGCTAAGGACCCCAAACTTTGACAGAAACGAAAGGTGACTGGAAACCCGTTGGCTCCTAGGAGTCCAATATGCTGAGACTCCGGGCCTGCTGAGAGCATAGCCACGGAAAGCCGGCTTCGCCGCCTGACCAACGGGATGTCTAAAACTGGCTTCGCAAAGGAACTGAACAAATGCGGTCACGGCAAAACTCGAAGTGCTGCTTTTCTTCTCGAAATCTACTCTTTCGATTTCCTGACTTCGTCTTTTCCCTTTCACTGTATTGCAAGTGCCCTGCGACGTCGCACTTTGGCCGAAAGACAGCACCCCAATAACACAAATCCAATCAGTGCCTTTGCAGTTCAGAATCTGCAAAAGCAAACGAGATGCAACGAGATCCAACAGAAAACCTTTTCAGTGTTCTCAATTGATCTCTTAGAGCAACTGCTCTCGCATCTTATGAATCTCTTCCATTCGCTGGTCAAGCTCCTTGATGGTGATACCAAATTTGCAAGCCCACAGTAAGGAGACCACGACTGCAATCCCACAGAATACACAGAAGTATTGGATGAACCCCATCCACTTCTTTGGCATTTGATCAAAGTCTGTCAATTGTTTTTGGGTGTAGCCAAAAGCCATGAGAAGAGCAATGAAGACGATGTATGGAGCGACCTTTGGAAGTTTCCGCTCCGTGATCCAGTTGAAAGCCAGTGCGCCGGCCATGATGAACAGCATCCCAATGATGGCACAAAGAAGAAGCGCCTTGCCACGACCGCAAAATCAACAGCTTTACTGAGAAAATGCATTGCCTACGGACCACTTGGGGTTACGATGTCCATCACAACATGAAATTTAAGCCACCTGTGCGACTTTCTAAACTCTGGTTCGAAATCAATGCCATGGACAAATTTGGGAAGGTCCCATCGCTTACCACAGTTTTGACACATTTCAACGATATGATTTTCTGGGGGGTATCGCTTGCGAGTAAAACCTTCCAAGTACCTTTAACAATACAAGAGATTACAAAAGGGGTATCGCTATTTGGGAAGGTCCCATCGCTTACCTCATGTTTTCAAGATTTCTTGCAAGCCATGGCAGCCGAATACTACTTTTAAATTACCGGAGTTTTGACGGTTGCTCACCTAGCCTCTGAAGGAGCTTCAAATGCAGGAGAAAGACTATCAGGCATGACGTATAGCGACCATGGAACCACCAGGAAAACAAGTCCTGCACTGAGCTCAGCAGTCCCAATAATCAGTCGCAACAATGTGGCAGGAAGACCAAAGAAAGGTCCAATGGCTCTATCAAAGGTGGAGGCCAACACGTTGTACATTGGATGGCCAGGAAGCAGTTTTCCAAGCCCGGCAATGGCGAAGAAGAGAAAGCCCAACAAGGTCCCGATTGAAACAGAAGCGAGCACAGTCGGCAACATGGCTGGCTATCCGAGCTAGTCGTCAAACAACGGTGATTGCGATTCCTGCTTTGGAGCAAACAAAGTAACGAATTGGCTTCAGTGGTGTAGTCCCAGTGGAAATGCCCAGTTCACTGCATTCAGTGCTCAACCCATACATTTGTATTTGAATCGACGTCTTTTGAAAACACGACACTGGACAATGGGTCTGGATAGAAAGCAGTCCAAAGGGCCCATGTGCATGGAGATGTTTGAAACCACAAGGGTTGTCTGAAATGTTTGAAACATTTTGAAACCCGCTCTGGGCAACTGTTTTGAATCTCAACGGCTTGATCCAAACACTGCATGGCCAAACAAAAAGCGCTCAGATCCTCAGAGTTCCCTCATTCAAAAGAGCAACCCTGGACGCTGTTCAGCGAGGCCTCGCCATCATGCCAGAATCAAAGTGGCCGAGCCAAAACAGCTGGGGGTGTGTGGAAAGTGAAGCCGTGGGAACTTACCTGCTTTTTCTTTCGATGTTCGACTTCTTGTCTTACAGCAAAATCAAAGCAGCTGAATGTTTGCACGTATTTTGCATTTGATTCGGAAACGATCAGTTGTGGAGGTTATTGGTGTGTGTGCGTTGGGTAGGCAACTGTGCCACAGCCCACTCCAGTCTACTCCAGTCCACGACAGCCAAGACCAAGAAATTGTTGAATTCTTGCTCTCCTGCAAGAATTATGAAATAGTAATATTGTATCAAGAATCTTAGAGGCACAAATGCCTCCTTGATCTTTCTCCTGGCCGCCCTCCTTGGTATATTTGACACAACGAGGGCAGTTATAGTTTTTTTTTTCCCGTCGATGACCCTGTGAAGCCATGCGACAATTGGTTGAACTAATGTTCCAAACTGTCTGGTGGCTTCACATTTTATTGATATCAAAAATATCGTAATCAATATTTTAACAATAATACGTTTCAATAATATGTTTCTACTTATAAGAATAAAGAACTAGTCTATCTTCAAGATATGATGGCTTAAAAAATCATATAATATATACTGCATAATATCCAAATAACTTATTTCCTACCTTGAACACATAAGCATAATATATTATTTTGTATCAATATATTTACATCTTATATATTTAGTATTGAATATTAATAAACGTGAATCTACTAATACAGTTTAACAATTATAAAGTACCAAACTACAAAATTGTATTTTAAAAAATCTATATTACGCATATTATATATATAAAGAAATATATATATATATATGATTTGAACTCACTTTTCATTGTCATGGTAATTCAGGAATCGCGTTCCAAAGGATCCTCAGCATCTTTCTGGCGGATGAGGATTCATGGGTGAATGTCAATGATTGCAAAAATACCAAAACAAGCTGAGTCTTTGGCATTGATGTGCCTTGGTTGCAAGAATCAATGCATATGAACAGCGTTTCTCCCTGCACAACAGCAGTCTGCCCCGGATTCACAGAATCGGGGCTTGCAAGCAGGAGGCTTCTGTCGTCGATGACGCTGCGACTTCAGACGGTCCGCAACAGACATCTGGCAGCAAGAAACACAGACGGTCTTATGACCTTCGGATAAAATTTAAATAAACACCAAGAACATCCAAGAACAACATGTACAACTTAAAATACACGAAGAACATGTGAATATTCCGAATATTCCATCGTGACCCAACCAATATGCATCATGTACTTGTTTAACTAAATCCAATGAATTCAATGCTCTTAAGAAAGACGTCTCACCTCTGCATCAGCCGCGTACGCATCCTTCCGCAAGTCTCGGAAATACTTCCTTGGAGAAGGATGTGTGATTTCTGCAAACGGTAGCACGGCAGGAAATGGAGTTCTTCGTTTTGGATGTGATTCGCAACTTGGCATAAGCTCAAGTGTGTGACTGATCAGACTTCTCTCGCATCTTCGCTTCCAATTCCTCGACAGGCTATTCAATGCAACATGCTTGGCATCATACTCGACCGGCAAAGATTCACAATGATTCAACATATTCTGTGAAGCGTTTCAGGTCTTGCTGTCGCTCTTGCTCTCTCCATTTCTCTCTCCATCTGGCTCTCCATCTCTCTCTCCATCTCTCTCTCCATCTCACTCTTCGTCTCACTCTTCATCTCTCTCCTCAATTTGCTTTTCCCGGTCTTCGGCAGAAGCAATGCGGTCATCCTTCATCCTATGACAGGTGACTCCGATTCACTGGAATCAAATGGCTGAGCGTGAACCCTTAGAAAGGACCAAGTACACCCACCCGCGCCCACCCACTCACACCATACTTGTGCACCAACAAGAAACTGAAATAGAACAGGAACAACACAGGAATATCAAGGTGAGAGTCAGAACAAATCTAATGAAAACAATATATATAGCATCATACAGCGATTAGTGCCCAAGCAGATATATCTCTGCACCCAGAACGCAACAATGAAATCATTCAAGCTGAATTGTGCCTCTCGTGCTTCTTGGCATCAACCTCAGATCAGATCGACAGTGCCTTCGGAAATGCCAACTGGAAATTCCTATGATCGGCACAAGTCCTCCCAGAGTCCCATGCGGCCCATGCGTCTCAGATGCCAACTCTCATTTGCTGCACACGCTGATCCTTCTCTTCATCAGTCATTCGCCTCAGTGATGCTTGAAATGCTGGTGTGCCATGAAAAAGGGATTCCAAAAGGGCGAACTGTCCATAACACAATTTCTATTCCGATGACGCAAATCTGTGTCATATGTATATCATGTTGCATATATCATCGTAGATTACGTCATGAACGCATTCAATCCATTTCACGTTGCATGCACGGAAAGCAAGATCAAGAATCAGCCAACTCTCCTCAAAAACCAACAAGGGACAAAAACCAACAAGGGCCACGGGATCAGCCACTGAAGAAAGGGCCCGCCTTCCGATACCACGACTTGCAAGCGCCGCATCTTTTTGTTGCTTGACTCGCATTTCCTGGTGGCAACGAGGGTCACGCATGGTCAATGCTTTCTGCGCCTGAGGGTCACACGTGCTCCATACGTTTGCTCACCACGATTTGGCTTGGTCCAAGAGCAGACAGGTCGGGCCTTGGGAGCTGGAAAACCTTCGCCGAGTCAAACCTTTGGAAGCGCCCAAATGGATCCCAGGATATGCCAGGATAACCTACTACCTACGTTAGGGACAACATGGGACAACCCAACATCCCAAGGAGATCCCGTGGAAAGTCCCAGAGGCTCAGGTGGCTCTTCCCTTTCTCTCTTTCTGGCCTAGGTGCCAAGATGTGCCAAGATGTGCCAAGATCTGATTTTAGATCTGCTTTGGCCTTCGACCTGGTTCCTGGTGTTGTGCGGTTTCTTAGGTGCCCCGCGGGTGGTGTAGGTGCAGGTGCCTCTGAGCTCTCACTGCTGCTGGATTTCTTCTTTTTGGCCTCACAGTTGATGCAAAGTGGCGAGTGCTGAAAGATTTATCCAACTTTATCACTGTCAATATGTATATACTACTTATGATATAAGCTTATATATTCATCTATTTATTGTTTTTTCATCAGTATTTCGAACATGACATTGTCTAGTAAGGATGTTCAACCGTGGTCCATAATGGATCATGTTCTTTTTGCTTTGAATTACGACTCTTGACCAGAAAAGCTAGCAGCTTGGAGAAAAGACTTGGCCTTCGCGGCTTTCTTCAAAGCCTATGCCAGAACCACATGGCCACTGCATGCGACTCTACAAAAGAAAAACGTCCTTTTGCAGATGCTTGCAGCTTCTAATGTGTCAGCATTGCATGGTGATGAAGGGTGCCTTCTCCTCTTTCTTCGCGGCTTTCTTTTCTTTTTTGGCAGCCTTCCTTGGAGTCCGCGAAGGTTTGGAAAAAAATTGGAGGTACCTTCCCCCCTGCTCAGCTTCTGACTTAGCTGCCTTTTCTTGTTTCTTTTTGAGCTTCGCCATGATGAGGGGGTTCGTCATCCTTAGCGCGCCCAAACCGTGCTTTCATAAACATAACATCTCACAAAATCATACAGCAAAAAAGGGGGAAAATAGCCGGTTTAAGCTCCAAATGTGCAAGATGTGTAAGCTGAAGACCTTTCCTTCAACGAGGGCAGCGCATGCTTTCTCGGGCAGCTTGCTCTTGTCGACGAATCTGAAAAAGTGGATCTTCTCGGAGCTTTCTCACCATGTCCTACCCACTCGAAGCTGCCAGAAGGAAAGGAGCTGAAAGGAATCAAGTCTGAAAGGCCAATAAAGGCCATAGTCCCCTACAGGGGTCACAGTACCATGATGTGAGGGGAGACAACCCTCACATGTCTTGGGCAAAAAAACTGCGCTCAACACAACGGAGCACTTTCTACACCTGGGTCCTCAGTGGTCTTTGTTGCACTGCCGAGGAAGAGAGAGCCAGCCGTGCTGCCCCTGGCATGGCCATTGCACATCCGGGCTTCTCAATTTGATCACCTCTCTGATTGACTTTGCACGTTTACAAAGACTTCACCCACTCAACCAAGCAGGTCACTTTGTCATTCTGGGTAAGAAACATGAGTGAACTGACATCTGCATGATCATCTGGTTGAACAAACAAAAAGCAGGCCGCAGCATTGGACGAGACACTGCAAATTCTTGACATCCTCAATGTCTTTATCCTGCAGCCACGGAAGGGTCTAACTTCTTGAATCCAAACTCCCAAGACCACAATGTCTGTGGGATGACATGATTTTATTGTTCCTTCTGTTTTTGCTTCTCCCGTTCTATTCGATTCTATTTAGTTCTATTCGATTCTATTCTATTACAGTATCTTCTATTCTCTTCCATTCTCTTCTGTTCTATTTCTTCTTCTCTTCCTTCTTCCATGTTCTCCCTGCCTTTTGAGCAGAGACGGGCATGTTCATCAACTCATCGTCATTGGCTTTCACTGAAGCTGCACTCTGCTCATACATCCAATCCAGCCTGGGCTCGCGGGGTCTACAAACGTTGTTAGAGCCTGGAAATCGGTCGAGCCTCTCGGGCGCTTGTGGCGTATTTTTGATGGTCGCCATGGCTGCACTGCAACACAGCTACGACCGAAGATTCTGAGCGGCGGAAATGTGGTCGCAATGCCGACCCATCAACTGCGACACCTACGGTCACCTAACCATTGCCTCATCTTGGCCAGAAATTCTTTGGGAACGAAGCATGGTACAGCATGGTACTCCGAAACACTGAGCTACCCTGTGTTGCTCGCAAGGTTTTAAGTGACATCATTAGCATGACACCATGAACACCATGTCAATATCTTCTGAATCTGTACTCATAATTCTTGAGCCAACGCTATCCGTTCCGGTGCAGAGTATCCGGAATGAGCCAGAAGAATCTGCATCACAAGCAAGGACAAAAGGATTTCCCCTTGTCTGGCAACCTCTGAACGTCTCCTGTGGATCAAAGATATCTTAAACACCTATGTTTCTTGTCCGATTTTCACAAAAGGCAAACAAATGTTCTGCTGTTGTCTCTGGAATTTGTGGTGCCGTGTGCATGAAAGACCAGCGGCAGCAACCTCTCAGAATGTGTAAATGAATGTGAGAAAGTGTCTAGACCACCGGCGATATGGGCACCCAATGCGATGTCAATGTTTGAAATCATCCAACCTACCCTTCACGAAACACGACGGCTTTCTTTTCTGAAAATCTAGTTAAAAGGCGCGCAAGTCAGTGGGTTTGGAACGTGAACGTCTAGGCGAAAGAAATCAATTCACTTGCGTGCCGGTTCAGTCTTTCTTGCCAACAACCTGACAAAAGCGTAGCTGGAAAAGCACACGAAGCAACATCTGCCAGTCTACGCTACTATCTTTGCACACGGGGAAAAAAATGTGAGTTGGATGCATCCGATGCTTGGTTGAGAATTTCTGCTTCCCACGTTGATTCGCACTGCCCTTCTCCCGCCTTGGTGAAAGACACGTACTTGCTAGCATTGGAGGCCAGCGTCACGCCCAGGTTCACAATCTTCCTTGGACATGATCTCAGGGTTTGTTTCACAGATCTCAGATTCTGATGTTTCTCATGTTTGCAGGTACTAATAATTCATGAATATATTACAATATAGATGAAGATATATACATATACAGTTTGTATATATATATACAGAGAGAGAGAGACCATATTTACATATGTATGTAAGCATAACATGCTAGTGATCTCAGCTTCGTTAAGCTTCACTTCTTAGCGAGAAACGAAGCACAGCTGGGAGCCTTTGGGACGTGCTGAGCTCAGGGCTGGGGAGAGCGGCCCACGATGCGGTTCTGGGCACGGTAGTCCTGTTCCGACACAAATTCAGACATAGAAAGAATGTAGAAAGAGAAATGAACATAGAGCAAAATGTAGAAATATAGAGAATAAATAGAGCATATATATATATATATGTGTATATAAATGAATAAATAAATATATATATATATATATTAATATGGTATCTTAACATAGAATATACTGATAATACAAAGAATCTAGAGTATAGAACATTAAATGTATACATTAAGACATGCATATAGAAAGATTGAGATATTGCAATCAAAATTCATCTTATTACAATGACTTTCTCACCTCGCACTTCCGGAGCTCCCACTGTGCGCCCTTTCCCATTTTTCAGGTGCAGAATACTGTCACTGCGGCTTTTCAGAATCTCAGCTTCCAAGTCTAGCTCCTTGCAACACCTCAAGGCTTTCTCACTTTGTGTCACTTTGACAGCAACACTATCTTTATATTTATGTATCTTATTATCACTATAATGAAGCATTTTTATTCAACATGTAGTACATTTCAATTATGGTGTTGACCATATCTTTGAAACAATGATAGTTCCTATCAAGTAATCTTATTAAGCACTACGAAACTGTGTATGAAATGTTACTATACTAGTTAATCAATCACTATTAATGCAAGTTTATCATTCTAATGTTGCTGATCACCACCAGCTTCTATTATTCACCCTACTGCATGTAGTTACACAATTTGCAGCTGAGATGGCTGTGTCATGTGGCTGTGCGGCTTGGCCGACGCAGAGGTCCAACTTCGTTGGACAACTTCGAATTCGAGGCGACCTTTGAGGTGACAGGACACGACAAGTGATGCCTCATGGTGGATGATTGATATTGATTCATCGTAGGTCAGCATAATCCAATGGTTTTGAACCATCAAGAAAAGTTGCACATTGCATCGTGAAGCATCATAACCATGAAGATAACCGAATATTACCAGAATCAAGCTCTGAGAATATCCCATAGCCTGTCACTAGTGGCACCTAATTGCCGTTACTCCTCAAAGACGAGCAGGCACTGCACTGAACACTCCAGTCTCCATTCCAACTCTTTTTTGAAGAACCCATGTTTTGCAAAAGCAAAAAAGCCATTCGAAATCATTCACATTTGCTTGAATAGCTGAAAATCATCGAAAACCTACATCTTTGCTTGATCTATGATCAGTTTCTGTGGACTGGAGTGTTTGAGCATGCGGGAGAGTTGCAAGATCTTGCAAGGCTGCAAAATACCACACTTTGCAGCAAACGGGGGAACCGAAAAGAAACTGCTCCAAAGCCCTTGGAATGTGGAGCGCAACTGAGCCATTTCAACGCTTTTCCCTGGGAGCACACATGGGACTTTGGTTGGCCTCTGGGCAAGGCATACTGGCGGTCAAATGGCTCTGTGGGCGTCATCTGGACATCCGTGACGCGTACCTGGAGACATGGCAATGTTGCAACCCTACATGTCTCCAAATAGCTTGTAGTGAAGCTCGGCCAAGATTTGTGAGAAAGTCAGCTGGATATGGAACTGAAAGAAACTGACATGAAAGGATCCAGTTCAGATATGTTCAGATTGCCCCTTAGTAAACCATGGCGTTCGCAATTTCCGGGCATGAAAGTGGCGCACGAACTTCGCTGCATCTCCATGTCGAAGGTTGCCCGACGACCTTCTCATGCTTTCAGAACCCCCAAATGGGTCAGTCCTTTGCTCAAACTACAACATGTATTGCATATGTACAGTACAAGTATATAAGTATACGGCACTGTACATATAACATATATTATGTGCAAATACATATTATATATATATACACTATATGTGTGATTAACTATAAATATGTAGATCGAGCTATGTAGAGTACGTATGATATGTATGGATACGCATGGTGTCTGTGGCCTGTTTAAGACGACTTTGGACAGCCAACTACTCTGAAACACGGAAAGCACCAAGTAGTTCCCTCGCCTGTCATCTGTGACGGTCGCCAATTGCGATCTGAAGCAGGTCTTCGAACCCAGAATGGATGCAGCTCTACACGTTCAAAAGGTTTCAAAAGAATGTAGAAGCATGAAATAAGATTGTCCAAATTGTCCTTGTATACTTGATTTCAAAAGGATCAAACTTTGTGAAGCTTCAGAATTCCTGACAGCTTCAATCATGTTCAAGCAAACACCATTCACTCTCAGAAAACAGCAACAAATACCACACAAAACCGACGAAATCCACTTCTCTTTATCTTGTGTTAAGACATCCATGTTCTAGAACTCTCTTCAAATTTTCTTTGGTCTTGTCACTCTGCTGACTTGTCATCCGCCACTAGCAGTTTTAGGAAGTCCATATTGAGACGACATCTGACTTAAGTTTCAGGACTTAAGTCATCTTAAGTCCGTACTCAAGTAATACCTATTGAGTTTCAGGAATTCAGTTCATACTCTTGGGGAAATTCAGAGTGCATCTCTTACGGCTGTCGCCGCTCGCCTTCTGACACTGAGCTGGCACGAGAGCTGGCTCGTGATGCCGAGCCCCTTGAGCACCGACTCTCTCGTGGACCTCACAACGACACTTCTTCACAAAAAAAACATGTAGAACAGTGCCTACTCACTGCCTACATCTGCCTACTGATGATTACTGATGGTTGCTGGTGGCTAATGTGTTTGGTGAACTTAAGTGAACTTCGGTTTCATATTCACCATTGTACAGGAGGGAAAATTAATGACATCACGATCATCGAGCAAGCATCACAATAGATGTTGGAACAAATTGATTTATCTCTCCAATATGTCATTATATTGTGATTGCTTTCATGATTCCAGTATTTCACTAGAAGTTGTTCATTACCTTTCTCTAAAATTTGGTTCACTCCTAAGTCACATCTTTGCCAGCAATTGGAGTAGAGGACATTTCCTCAGTGCTGAGCGGTGAAATTCTACAAGGGGCCCCAGGAGCCTGCGCGATGCGCGACTTCCCGAGTGATTTCAACTCGAGACACTGGGAGCCGTATGGGGAGCCCTCATTATGGATCTGATCTTTAGCTCCAAACTACAGCTGCATTGATCCTCAAGGTTTCTTTTTGAAGCATAGAAACTCCATTCTCAACTCCATCATCTCCCTCGGCACCTTCTGAAGTCCGATTCAAAGAGCACGGCCAACGTGCACTCCGTCTCTGCCACCACCGATGCAGCTCGCGGACTGTTGCGAAGTCACGACCAGCTGCACCCCAGAGTCTGTTTAAACATACGCAACGAAAACACAGGAAACACAGGGAAACACGTACTGCATAGAGCTCACTATGCAATAGGAACCATCGCAAAAGGGTCGCGTACATGCTGTTGAACAATAGAAAACAATCACCCTCCATGAGGCTGCCTCACGTGGTTCTTCATCTTGAACATGTCAAACGAAACCACACAGTTGCAACTGATGCATTGACATCTTTCATCAGAAATGATGAGAATATGATGAGATATGATGATAAACGATAAACATCTTATTGGAATTTGCAAATCTCAACAGCTCGTGCATGCCCTTGCTTGAACAGCAGAATACTGAAGTCCTTCTCAGCAGTTGAAACCTCTCCTGGTAGATTAATGAAGTAGACATTGGTCCATAAATGACCCCCCAACACCAATTTCAGGCGTACCACTTTGGACCTGTAAAAGTAGAGCTTGCCAGCTAGCTTTGCACCAGTTCTATCTGTCCCCTTAAGCACTTGCTCAATCTTTTTCACCAGTTTGTTCTGCCTAATTCTACCTTTAGTTGGTTGCGTTGTATGAATCATGGCACCATGAGAAGATCCAGCTCTATCCCAGGTGTCCTTCAAAATGCTAAGATCATGGGTGGTTGATCCGCGCCTAGCTGACAGCAGTGCCAGCTCACCGAAGTAGTCCCCTGGCCTCAGAGCAGCTGATGTCTGCGGGACTTGCCCAGGAAACTCGGAGATGCGACCAATCGAAACAATGACATTCACCATCTATTCATCATAATCATTCATCATGTATACTCACAATATCAATTAAGTTCAAGGATTCAATTCAGCTCAACGAATTGTCGATATGATACAGATTCAAAGGTTCAATTTTGCAGGAACGCAAACACATCAAAACAAGTGCAGTCTCCAAAACAATGCTGCTTTGCACTTGGCGCACCAAGGGCAAGACAAATAGCTTGCAACTACACGGCTCTCCTGGTGCATGGTTACCAGTAGCAACCCACAGGTTGCAGTTCAGCAGAGCCTGTCATTCTCATTGCTTTCTGTCCTTAATCGCAGAAGCTCTGCCTTCGATCAATAGGAAGAACTCATGACCTGTCAGAGTGAACTGCACGCTTTTCATGGACAGGTTGATGCCACGGTGACACTCTGCGTATACATCTACGATGTTCGACGATGACGTACAGGGAGGACGTGAGACTACCTGGTTGCTGGTAGTCCTTCCATCGGATCATTTGGGAGGACCTTGGGCACCTTCGGCAGTGCGCCGCTGTGCGCCTTCATCCCCTTCGTAGATGATGAAATCACCAGCTCCGTAAACTCGCGGTCGAAGGCATTCGATGACCTGTCCAGTCTGCAGACATCATGACATGATCAAGGGTTTCACAGATCAGTCTTTGGCACTTTCACCAAGTTCACCAGATTCACATAGATTCACCAAATCTTTGGATGGTGATGTGACATGCATTGCAATGTCTTCCACCTTGCTCTGTCCGAGAACTCCCCAAGGCGCCTGTTGTCTTTCTTCGCTCCCCAAGGGTTGCAACAAGTGCACTGACCTCGAGAGCTTCAACTTTCCAAATAGGAAGTCTTAGTTGAAGCAACTTCCAGCAGTTCAAATCCTCAATGAATTTGTCAGAAAAGTCAGTTGCTTCTGTGGGGGGAAGTCTTGGAAACTTACGGGGTACAAACTTGATAAAGGCACTATCAACTTCTTGCCAATCAGCCATTTAAGTTGGTGTCCAACGGAAAGGTCCCGTACTGATAAACTCAATTGCTTCCACCCTGGCGTTTGGTCGATGCTGGACTCAATTCGTTGATGCCAAAGCGTCTGAAGCTTCTTGTCATAATAAGTTCGCTTTGCTTCCTTCGAAGCAAAAGAATGGACCAAAACCATGGGAACCATTCAACGGAAACATTCAACGTGTCCAGATTCTCTCAAGACATGCATTGACATACTGAAACATGTTCTAAGCGCTCTCATAAAACACAAGTGAAGCCCGTGCTCTTAAAGCACGGGAACAATGATGAGTCGATGAGAGATCCGTGTTTGAACAAATCAAGATAAGCCATCCTTATCAACGAAACAATTTTATATATATACATACGATACTGTAAACCATCCTTCCGAGACAGCTGATATCAGCTGATGTTTTGCCAGCTTTCCTGGAGCTCAACTGCTGCTGTCCTGGAAGGACCTGGTGATTTTCACCACGGTCTGTCTGCTGACGGACCAAATCCTGGAGGCCTTGGCGCAGTCATTCTGTCGCAGAAGAATTCAATGAGCACAAAAGCATTGGTTCTCAACACAGGTTAAACACAGCGGAAGAACAAAACAGCTCAGTGTGGCTCTTCCACAGCTTCCACGGTTGCAGCTCGTGGAGCCTGGAAGCACAATTGGGAGCGATGTGTGCCGTGTGTCTTCAGAGCTACTTCTCGCGGAGCTCACAGTTTTCTTGGAAGTGTGATTAGCATTGTTGAGGCACTTGCATGCAAGAGAATGCACATACTTAATCCATCTTAATCCTCTTGAAATGACGGAAACTTTTCCACCAAAAACTGTTGTGATCTGTTGTCTATTTCTCCCCACCTGATGAATCACAGCCAGCTCGCCAAAGACACTGCCTGGCCTCGGGTCCCACATGGTCCCACCACTGCATGATCTGTATCCCTCAAGCCTTCATTACGACCGTGTCATACCATTCACATTCCGTTATGACAGGTGATCAAACTCATCACTCTCCAGATCGTTCAACACTTCAGTTTGCAAGGGACTGTTTCCACCGGATCGCGCCAACGTTAACAGCAGCGCTCATCAGCTTCGCTCACAGCAACGATGTCCTCAGCAACGTGCTTGTCATCATGTGCTACGCCCCACTTCCGTCGCTGACGCAGGCTGCTGGGGACAGCACAGTTGTGCCACCAGTCGCAACTCGACATGTTCCCTGTAGGGTCGCAACATTCAGCTGCCGCGGCCGAAAGGCCCTGGGATTTCACCACCACCAAAGATGGCACAGAGACGCCAGAGAGACTGTTGAAGAAGTCATCGAGGAAAACAAGTACTCGGCAAACTGCCGTGGAGCTTCTGTCACCGCCAATGTCTACAAAGACTTTGAAGTTCTCAGTTTCCTCTCGCAGCTCACTGCAAAGTTGAAGCAGCCGTTCACGTTCGTGGAAGCAATTCAACAGCTCGATTCGACAAAATGGATACCTTCGCCGACTTTCCTCCACCAATTCTGGGCTGTTATCAATGCCAACCACACTTTTAGCATGTTTGGTGAGAATCTGAGTGCATTCTCCAAACGAAGATCCGATCTCCAAAACTCCGTCAGCTTTGCCAACCTGAGTTTTGGCCAAGCGACGGTAGCTAATTGTCTCATTGACGACCAACACCCGCTTCGGAGTGCTTGGTAACACGCGTGTCAGCCGCGATCTCGAAAAAGAAACGATACCTTCATCTGGTAAACGAAGCAGTACTCTGCCTCTGCAAAGTCTTGACAATCCAGCACGAAGCTCATCATATCCGATGTTTCTGAGTTCGGATGGATTTTCGGCCAGTAGTGCATGGCAATGTCTCAGATTGCTTCGAAAATCCACTGCGACAACTTCCCCTGGACAAAAATCTTGGAACAAATTCCAATCCCAAGCAGGTGAGAAATGACCTCGTTTATCATGTGGCGCTTGAGCACATTGCCACAGGTGGCTGGCAAACGGCAAGGCAAAGTTTGTGGAAGCCATCTGACTTTGCGAAGTAGGGACTCGCAATGAGTTTCCTTTTGGACATTCACTAGTGGAACATGGTTCTCTCAATCTCTTGCTTGCTTTAATGTCTTCTTTTTGAAGGTATCTCATTGTAGTCTTTGACGAAAGCTTTATGCAATGTGGCATGACGGTCGCAGAATTCCAAACACAAATGTCATAAAGGTAAATAGGTCTCTCCAACGCAGCTGCTTCACAGCGCTATTCCTTTTGGCTTGATTTGTGCATGTGCGCTGTGAATCAGAACACTGGAAAATAGAATTCCGACTGTGAGGCAAGGGAAATTTTTCAGTCATTATATTTTGTCAACCATCAAACTCAACTATCATCAACTATCCATCTTCATACTATTTTACATGCCCTGTCAGTGAGCCAATCAACGCTTTCCAGACTTGAATCTGATTGTACAGATCTGGGGATTCGCGCTCTTTGTATATCTGAACTCTTTCCTCCTGCGCTATCTGAACAGATCCCAAACCAGCCCCACACTCTGTTGAGACGTGAGGAAACTGCAGGAAGAACCTTGAGACCCAAACTCAACACGAAGCGAATCAAGATGAATGAAGATGAATGAATCACCTTTCCCATCCTTTTCCACAGGTTGAGTTTGTTGGACTTCGTGGATGACGAGATTCAAAGCACTGCAGCTTGCTTTCAACTGTCGCTCCTTGTCTGGCCGCGACTTGTCAATCTTCCAAGCCTCCAATTTGCCCTCCTGAGCGGCTCGAGATGGACCATAGTCATCCAGTTGGTCATCCAGTTGATCATGATTGTCTGCCGAGAGTACCATCTCCATCCATCTCACTACACGAAATCATTGCGACTTTGAGATCAACAGCTGGAAACCCATCACTTGGATATCGCAGGTCCTCCAAAACGAAAAGGCCGGGAATCGTGTCTTCCACCAGGCGTCCCTCCACAATGACATTGGCTCCACGTGGTACCTCGTTGGGGGTTTCTGGCGGGTTGAACCTGTATCCTGGACCAACCTGTATCGACTAATCACTTGTCATCACTTGTCACTTCTCCAAATTGTGGAAACCTGTGGAATTTCAACTCGGCTTGTGAAGCGATTTGAAGGCCAACCAGCTATCGGTGATGTCTACCGATCAAGAGGCGGCCTTTTATTCACAACGAAAGTTGGAGCACTTCGTGAGATCGGAAGGCATCAATCAAGATCTCAAAGTGCCGCCCATCCAGTTCCTCGCTCCCATCAATGTCAACCATCATCCACCGCTCATCGTTGTTGGTATACCCATTACGATAATGGTCAATGGCTGTCAATGGATGTCAATGGATGTCAATGGGGTCAATGGCCAACCTTGGTCAATGACCTCCCAGTCCTCCAAGTAACTTCCCAAGGGATCTTTCGCTTCGTTCAAGGCATCACGCAGCAACTGCCGAATCCTTCGCCCCCACACTGTGAAAGTGGCATCACACTGCGACTACGACATGAACTCTGACAGACTTCAGCGCCGTTTCCGAAAAGTCAGCAGTTTTACACAGAAAAAACAGGGAAAACAAGGGTAGACTATATTTTCCCCATGGGTCCCCACAACGGTCGACTCCCCGAGGCCCTGCCTCTCGTCCTTTGGAAAGAAAGGTGTGGCGCCTTCGGATCCAAACGCTTCCACCAGGATGGCTGCTCGGCGACTGGCACAAGACGGGTGCACGCCGCTGTCACTGCGTTTCACAACTTGTCGTTTTTCAGATTCTTTCACTTCCTTATCTTTGTTGCTCTTTTCTTTTTCTTTTCTTAACATAGTGTTGGTTTTTCTTTTGATCATTTCTTATCTGCAGTTTGCCGGTGCCTGGCCATTCCAAAGCTTTTCTGAGCCTCAGGATGCTTCAAGGATCTTCATAGCGCAGGGAATCTCAGAGACATTTACAGCCCCGGCCTCTTGCAACGGCAAGGAGAGGGAACAATGAGAGAATCTTGAGCCAAGTAGCAGCAAACAGAGTGCCTTCATTTATTTTTTCATGTTCAATCTGAGCAACTTCAACTTCTGATTTCAAATCCACGTCAAATGTAGTGAAATTATTACATTATCTTGCAAAGATGTGGCTAGGAAATCTGATAGGTTGTTTAAACAATTGACCAACCTGGACTTGCACGTAGCTCCGCCTACCTCCTCCTCCTTCACACGATTGGGGTAGATGCGGGGGAAGTATGGTCCTGTCATGTGAGAGCCAGTTCTCATAGCAAAGTATAAATCGTTTTCCAAGGATCAGAAGCACACCAAAAAGTCATGCATCATGCCATTGACGTACTGTGACACTGTGGGTTATAAGTTTCTCATAGTTTCTCGATGTTTCTCGTCTCTCTGCACAGCCATTCGCTGCTTCGCCACCAACATCCAAGAGGACGTCTATGGCATCTGTGGCTGCCCGGGCGCACCGCCCAAGGGTTCACCGTTCTGCTGAGTGTGGCCTGGGGCAACGCTTCGATATGGAAACACTGTGAGGTTAACATCGAACCGCAACACATTTAGAAAACATATTTGGAATATTATAGAACACATGTAGCGCAACACATTTGTCCAACATGAACACTATGATCATCTATGATCCTTGTAAGCAACGGGTTTTGTGAACCCAACAAAATCACTTCGCCATCGTGGCTGGCGAATTCACAACAGAGCTCTCCTGCAAGGTCGCTGATGCCGCTGGCGCCCCCTTTGTTGATGTACGTTGCACCAGCCTTGGAAGCGAAACGCTGCGAGCCCCAGGAACCTCCACCTCTGCCATGACGCCCTTCGGCCCTGCCGTTCGGCTGCCCACCTTTGCCATAGTGCCTCCGATAGCTCGGCGTTGAGTGCCGGCCTCGCAAGTTCCGAACAGACCCACGATCTGCAGATTTGCCAAAAACGAAAATGAAAAAAAAAAGAATAATGTCATATTATATCTATTAGATTCTAGGAACATAATCATTTATAGTCTAATTTGTGTTTGCAATTTAACGGATGTGTTGCGATTTGTTTTCCGAGAAGCACATGATTTCATCCGAAAAAGCAAGAATTGGAATGCTAACGTGACAGGCTTGTAACAAGCAGCCAAGACTGCCTCCCACTTTTGTCCAGGGGGTGCCACAATTCGATGGACTGGCAAGGCGAACAGGCATTGTTGCACATGCAAAAATTGCAGAAGAATGGATCATGCACTCAAGACATTGCACTCAAGAGATGTCCCAAGTCACAGATTTGCCACACTTCTCGCAGATATCCCGACACTCGAAATGAAAGCCAGTTGAATGAATGCGATCAAAAACTGGCCGGTACTCACTTGTGCGCGAGTCCCAAATAATAAGATCTCCAGGCTCTGGTGTGTACCTTGCAATCTGAGTGATTTGTCAAGGCAAGGTCTGCTATTTCACCCCAAGCGAACACTTTGACAAACATCGCGTATCGCTGTGGAAGACTGCCGCATCAAGCCTGGTCTTCCTTTGGAAAGTTTCCAGGTCGCCATCCTGCGAAGAAAAGTCGCGAAACCCAAACGAGTGAAGACAAGATTGCTGAGGGTGAAGTTAAGCATCAAATTAACTTCAACTTTGCCTATCTTTGCCTATCTTTAGCGCTTACCTTCACCTTCTTCCTTAGCTTTTTCCTTATCTTTTTCCTAGTTTGGCACAGCGTGTCTTTCTAGACACGAAGCGAGTTTCTGCTATGAAGCTGCTAAACATTGCAGCTCCACCCCCGAGGCAAGTCCAAAACGCTGTCCTCAAGGTTAACAAAAACCTGGCACTGCGACATGTAGTGATCACATGTCGGAAATATGTACAGAATATAAGTATCATATAGAAGAGCTGTGTATTCTATAGGTGTATATAATTATATATGTATAAGTGCAAATCCACATATGTGCGCATGTGTGCATTTATCATCTATGTATGGTTGTGTAGTTCTACATGCCAATGGATACGCAAACGCAATATGTTTACGGAGATGTCCTACACGCATGCAAAACTCAAATGGAAACAGAATCTAAAGCCAAACACGTAGAGACTCAATCGGGGACATTTCCCTTGTAAACATGCATGAGAACCCCAGGCAAAGGTCATCATTCAAACTGCAAAGCATGTCACCGAAATATGCTGAACAATACCATACCATTCTGCTATCCGTTGCTGCCAAACACACCAGGCTGGAAGCCTTTGGACAGCTGTCAATCAGACATGTAAAGATTCAAGACTTGTCAGCTCCACTGCATCACTGCTCACGGACCTCAATGAATCAAACCGGTGACAGGAACCATCGGTGGTTATCACGAAGAATAACCAGAGAAGCGGACAACAAGAACAACAAATTGTGATATTCTATTGTGTATACCTTGTTGGTTGGTAGGTATTTCCGCACACCTTCCGCACATGCCTCCAGACAGTTGGATTCTTCAGCAGAACGTGCATCCAACAGGGGCAATGAATGGCAATGATCTGTCCAAATGATTGGAGGCCGCTACTCCTTTCTTTCCTGCTCATGGCAAGAAATTGAAACCGTCTTGGTCAGATCGTTCTCACAATGTCAAACAGACTCGGGTGACTTTGACATCGACATACGAGACATGGCAACGGCTGGAAGCCAGATCACGCAACCCACCCTATCCCATGTCATGGTTCATCAGCAACCCCCAATAGACCACATCCAGGTCCTTGGATATCTGGGATACTCACAGGTATCATAATCAAATCATCAACTATCTAAGTGACTCATAAGACCTTTAAGAATCAAACAAAACTAATCCTAACATACCAAAGTCATACCTAAGTCATACCCAAACTGCATCTTTCAGGCTGCGATTTGGTGCCCCTTGAGATGCCGCGCTCGTTGCGATGAGACCCGAGCAGGTACTCTGGAGCTCCGAAGCCATCCTGACGGGGCACCGGCACAGAATGGCACCTCCACCTTTCGGTAAAACATAAGGTGGACAAAACATATCTTTACACATATCTTGACATATCTTGAGACATATCTTGACATCATCCATTGTTGCTTTATTTTTAATTTTGATTTCTTTTTTGGATGCGGCTTGAGAGTACAAGAAACATTCACATGGACACTCTGTTGACTTGTGTGGGGCATCTGTGAGGTTTGAATCTTTTCCGGTCGAACTCAAATCGATGTTCAGGTCGACTGCTAAGGAAATGCTAAGGAAGATATTGGCTCTGAAGAAATCGTTTCAAATGGAGAGAACATGGAAAGGATGTCTCCAGCCTGGCCACAAGGGTCCATGGCAACCCACCTTTGAAGGCACTCGGAACATAAGCTGAGAATCGACATACATATAGAGGTATATATATATATGTGTGTGTATGTATACATGTACATATATCTATCTATCGACTCTACATATCTATATGATTCATATATCTACAGTATTGACATGCATGTCCGGATGTATTTAGAAACATTGACATTGGCTGTACATTTGACAGAGGCTCTATATGCTCTATGTATCTGTTGCATATGCTCCATCTCTACATGCAAAGTTGCTCTCAACAGCAATCTTCGCACCCAGAGACACACCACATGTCCGGTGCCTCTCGCGATGAATTTGAGGCTTCGACCAGCGGATTGCATCCTTGAACTCAATGGGACCATTCTGGTTGTCCTGTGAGTGGTCACGATGTGACAGCTGACATATCCCATCAATCGTTGAAGAAGATCTCTCTGTCAAGAATTTGCAAATAAGCGCTGTACACAGGTCTGTCAATCAATAAGTATAAATGAGGTAGTGGTGTAATCAATAGTAATCAGTTTTTTCGCATTTTCGGGAAGTTGAAATAAAACTCCTTGGAACATGGTAGTAATTGCAGGCAATCAACTAGGTCTTCTCTCATCTGTTCCCCTGTCCTGATGCCAACCGAAGCCGCGGTTTGGGTTCACAAGCAGCATGTCCTTAGTGCTGAATCTTGTGATGAGATTTTGTTAGCTGCACTGAGATGCAGTGTCTCAAATTGTGGAAAAAACTTGGCCAAGTGATGGGAACGCTTCTGAGCACTAGAGGTTGTAGAACTTCGAAAACCTGCACTCATCTGCACTCCGATTGTCTTTCGTATCTCTTGCCCTGCGGTCCCCGACAGTGGAGCAGCGAACTTCATCCGTTCGGCCCAACCTTGGCGAAACGCGAAGATTTGCAATGTGTTTCTGTCGATTTTTTGATTTCCAACGGTTTCCATCAACCAATGACCACTTTGACCACTTCGACCACTTTGATGTTTCATATGTTTCCAGTGGACCACCTCTATGCACCCATAACCTTGAATCCCTTCTGTTGACAGAAGAATGATTGGCAACTGGAACACCCCTCCTTGGGACTGTTGCAGTCGCAGCCACAACCCTTTGCCATTGCATTTGTTGATGACACCCTTCAAAGGAATTCACAATCGCTGTGGTCATAAGGGATTTCATGTGGCTCATTGTCTTCCTGTCTTTCAGCTGCCCACAACCCCCCACCCCAACGCATTTCATCGCACGAAGCATTTGCTGCTTTGCCATAACGTCAGCCGTACTGTTGCAAAATGAATGCCTTTAATGTAAGCAAAGTTGAAGAAGTTGAACCGAGTTTGCACTCTGTTGATTTCTTGAAATGAGCAAAGTTGAGCGAAGTGACTTTGCACCGCAGCTTGACCAATTTTTTAATCACACACCGTGTGCCATGAAGAAGTGTGAAGGAGGGACACTGCCATCTTTTCAACGGTTCCCACCAAGTGCACAAGAATGCAAAAGACCTCCAGTGCAGTCGACTCTGCTCATCTCTTGGCTACCATCGGCACTAATGAGTCACTAATGCACAAGACTGCCCGTTAAACTCAGGGACTTTTTCCTCGGCACAGGATTCATGGGATCAAACATCGGCAGGTCGTGGTTCTTATTCCAAGCATGTTAAATCACGAGGTCACTAGGCCGTGCACTAGCAATCATTTCATCAAGGATTCTGTGGCCCAACTTGGGAGCAACGTGTCCTGTGCATTGTGCATGGACAATGTCTAGTCTTCAGTTAAAATTTAATATGCTTAAGTTTGGTCATCGACTAATGATGATAATTGTGCCATAATCCAGTAGTCATGGTTGACAATGATTTGATCATCAATAGATATTGGCAAAGAATGGTGAAATGGGTTTTGCACGTTGTATTCTCCGCGAAACATGATAGTCATTCAGTTTGTTGGGACCGTACCGGAGTGTAGTTCACACATGCTTTGCCCCAATGAATATATCAATTGATAGCCCTCAGCAACACCGTGGGGTCTTGTTCCAACAGGCTCCAACTGATAATGGCGATAACTCAAGCTGATCATGGTGATTGTTCATCTTTTTTCCTCACATCTGAATGAATGCTCTAGTGCTACCATCATGGTTCGGTAAAACATCTCAAACATGGATGTGACACATCTAAGCAGTTTCCAGGCATCATCGTTTCGGCTGAGGTTGAATCATTGGGATTTGAAATTCAGGTATCCGATTGACATCTGGCACATGGAAACGACAGCGGTTTGTATAAACACACACATACATAGTCGGCAGTGTTTCCTAGCCACGGAAAAATGCCCCAGATTGTTAGCCACGAAATCTCAGGTCATTAGCCACGGAAGGGTTTTTATCCACGAAACAAATTTACCCACGGAATGCTGTTTTTTTGTTTGAATGGGGATCACGCTCCTCTTTTTCATCACGCTCCCTTTTTTTTTCTACAGTAGCAAGAGCCACTGCAATGGGCTGCTAACTGGCGAATTAGGATCGCGAATTGGGATGGTAGAGAGGGAATTCGGCTGGTAACTGGGAAGTTGGGATGGTAAGGAGCGAATTGGGCTGCTAACTGGCGAATTAGGATCGCGAATTGGGATGGTAGAGAGGGAATTCGGCTGGTAACTGGGAAGTTGGGATGGTAAGGAGAGAATTCGGCTGGTAACTCGGGAGTTGGGATGGTAACTGGCGGATTGGGATGGTAACTGGCGAATTGGGATGGTAACTGGCGAATTGGGAT